>CABHPQ010153051.1:9603-29020 GCA_902168405.1 Peromyscus aztecus | reverse complement strand
TCTGACGGAGGTTTTAAAAATATCAAAGATGACAAAGCACCGAGCCGAGGGATGTTCCTGGCATCGCTGATGCAGAACAGCGTTTTTTGGCGCTTGGCACCATTTCATATCCTTCACTATTGGCCATTGGTACAGCTCCTCACCCTTGGCTGAAAATGCAGAGACGTTGAGAGTCCAACCTAACTCCACTCTCTGGCTTTACCTCCCATCCCAGCCTCCCTAAAAACCTTCATTCCAGTGTCACAAGACGACCCACTGTTCCTTCAGTAGGAGACATTCCTCCGTGACTTAGCACTTCTCACGAGATGTCTTACCAGCAGCCTCTTCCTGCCTTCTAACTTAGAAACAAAACCTTCTTGCCTGACAGAAGGGGTTGTAAGCTGTTCTCTGCCTCCTCTGTGCTCCTGTGACACTCAACGCTTAGTTGAATCATGCTGTCTTATCACACAGCATGGTGGCTCACCGTTCACGTATCTGGTGACTCTGTTAGTCCCGGGCTCCTCAGTACAAAAACAAGGTCTCATTTTCCGATGCTGCCCGTGGCTCTAACAATGCCTGGCACAATCCACTCCGTATCTGAACCCTCAGTGGTGTTGACTGTTGACATCACATAACTTATTTACCCCAGTCTTTTCTGGTACGGTAGCCTGCTTGGCTTGGGTGTGTTCTGAGACTGAACATGGAGTTACCCAGAACACCAGGAAGCTCATCTTAATCAGGTGATAAAGGATCAGAGAAATTTGAGGCTCACTCAACAGGCTCTGAGTGTGTGCCTTCATTGGAGAACACGGGCCTTGATCTGTAATCTCAACTCATCACCTGTCCTGCTCTTGCAGACCTTTATAGTTTGATAACATGCTAGGATCAACAAAAGTGAAGCTCCTCCCTCTCTGGAAAAAGCACTGTACCCTGATTCTTTTGATTGCAATGCATGGAGATTTTAAGACATCAAGAAGTCAGTCAAGATCCTAGTTTCGGTATCCAGGCTGCCTGTCCTAAGAGACTCTATTGCCCTATGACCACCTGTGCAGGGAGACCCATGAGGAGGGCACTGAACACCTCAGAACCAGAAACGCTGGGGTTTTAGCAGTCCCTCTGTGGGGCTCAAAGTGCAAGGGGAAGGAGCATGGCTGTGGTCAGCATATTATCAAATATCAGCTGATATTGAAGATGGAGGAAAGCCGGAGGCTGCCAGATGTCTTGAGCATGAATGGTCTAAACCAGACCAGCCAGGACAACCAACAGACATCTTCTGTTTATCACCAGTCACACAGCAACTGAGGGGAAGATTGAGTTAGGAAAAATATGTAATGTGAGCTCAAACCATCTTTCAGGTCTGACTGTGAAGAATAGAAACTTGGCGGGCGATAGTGGCAAGTGTCTTTAATTCCAGCACTCGGGAGGCAGAGGCAGACAGATCTCTGTGAGTTCAAGGCCAGGCTGGTCTACAGAGAGAGTTCCAGGAGAGCCAGAGCTGTTACACAGAGAAAGTCTGTCTGAAAAAAAAAGAAAAATAGAAACTTTGGGGGGGGGTTTCTCTAAAGTACCCACCCCTTTAATTTTGTCTGAAGCATAATATTAGGGACACCCTGCTGTGGGATGTTCTGTATGGCAAATGTGTTGCTAATAAAACACTGATTGGCAGTGGCTAGGCAGGAAGTATAGGCGGGGCTAACAGAGAGAATTAAAAGAACAGGAAGGCAGAGGGAGTCACTGACTGCCAGCCACCACCAGGACAAGCAGCATGTAAAGATGCCGGTAAGCCACGAGCCATGTGGCAAGGTATAGATTTATGGAAATGGATTAATTTAAGCTATAAGAACAGTTAGCAAGAAGCCTGCCATGGCCATACAGTTTGTAAGCAATATAAGTCTCTGTGTTTACTTGGTTGGGTCTGAGCGGCTGTGGGACTGGCAGGTGAAAGAGATTTATCCTGACCGTGGGCCAGGCAGGAAAACTCTAGCTACAACACCCATTTTCATTGCTGTAAATTTTTGATGCCTTTTCTATCCAAGTCCTTATTTTGAATCTGGATAATCATGTGAGTACTGTGACCCACAGAGTAAGGTGGACATAACGCTCCATTGTTACTTCCAGGAGATCATGAAGGGCCACACAGCTTCCTCCATCAGATCTTTGAACCCCAAGTTCTGTCAGAATCTGTGTTGAAGCAGGCTGTGAATTGAACACACCTTCCCCCAAATCCTAAAAGCCTAGTCACTGATGCTAATTTGGAGGTGGGTCTTCAGGAGGTAATTAAGTCCTAAAGGTGGTTGTTTTCATGAACAGAATGAGTGTCCTTACAAAAGAGACCCTAGCAAGATCCCTTGATCTCCTGTGAAGTTGTGATGAGAAGATGGTCATCTGTGAGCCAGGAGGAATTTGCTGTGCCTTGATCTTGAGTTTCTCCAGTGCTGTTAGAAATGCATTTCTGTTGTTCTAAGCCATCCAGCCTGTGGTGGTTTGGTGTAACATCCTGCGCTGGCTAGGGCAGACCATAAGCAGGACCGAGCTTCCTGGATTTGTGAAGATGATGGCTGCCATTGACTGGAAGCATGGGTCCGGCAGTTACCATTCTTCACTTGGAAGGGGGAAATGAGCAACCATCTGTTGAGAGTCAATATGGTTCTGCAAATAAAATAACTTAGGATGTGGTTGTGCATATAAAACAACTGAGTAGAGCAGACAGTTTTACAAATATTACCTGTTACGTTTCTGAATCCACACCCTCCATTCAACACTACTGTTGCATTTTTCTAATTAAGTTCTTTATCAGCAGCAAATCTTAATCGTTGTCTAAATCTTTGTCCCAGCAAGTGAGAAGTCAGGAAAGAAAGAAAAATGAAATGAAATGAAAAAGAAGCAAGGCAGGACAGGCACATGGAAGGTCCTTTTCACTCCCGGGGAACACTACCCTCAGGGTCCTAGAGTCTCTCACTTATTAACTTGGAATGGAGAATTGGCAGGACAGTTCATCACTGTGATTTGTGTCTGTGAACAGTGAACGGAGACTTGGGGCTTGGGCTCCAATAGACAGTTTAGAATAGCCGTGGCAGGATGAAACAGAGAAAAGTGTGGCCAATGTGCCGATTTCCATGGCACTTTACATCCCAGTTGTTCCAGATCACATCCAGATTGCAGGCAGCTTCGGGGATTTGAGCAAGGAGACTGGCCAGGACAGCTAGGAAGTCTGGCAAGGGGTTGATAGGTTTTGGAATCCTGGCTCTTCACTGTATAAGACAAAGATGCTTTTTTTCCCCCTATATTTAGGGAGCTCTCACTCTCTCTTAAAGGAGGCACACTTTGTATAATTATAGATGAAAGTTTTTAAAGAATTCACGGGTCTAAGAGAATGATTTAACTGTATTGGAAAGCTGAATTTACAGATCTGGGTGACGTTCATCCAAATCCTCCAGAAAACTGTTTGAAGTAGAGGTCTAGATTATTTTAATATGGTCCCACATCCCAAAGCTAAACTTAGTCACAGTTGAGCTCAAACACAAGGCCCATCTGAACAAAGAACTATGCCATTAACTATTCCTTCATGGTCCAAACAAGCCAGTGCTTTCACAAGAGCTGACTTAAGGGAGCAACGGAAAAGATTTGTCCCTTGACAGCAATATAGAGTGCACTTATCTCTTCCACAAAAAAAAAGGGGGAGATTGTCCAAGTGTTTAATAACTGGTATAGATCCAATCTGGGCTTGCCAAGTCAAGCTGACCCATAGTGGTGTACCCACCGGTCACTGGAACCAGAGCATCCCACTGGAATAGGAGGTTCAGCAGACAACCCACACCAGCCTCAATCCCAGCACTCTGGAGGCCCAGGCAGGTGGAGCTCTGCAAGTCTGAGACTAGCCTGGTCTCCATAACGGGGACTGTACTGTGAGACCCTGTCTCAAAAAAAAAAAAAACAAAAGAAAAAAAATTTTGTTTAAAAGCAAGAAAATCATCACGTTAATAGTCTTATTTATTATAGTGAGTCTAGAATAAAGTTTCCCACAGATATTAGAGCCGGTCCTCTGTAGCTACAGGTTTAGCCAACTACAGTTCAAAATCATCTTTGGGAGTAGGGGCCCAGTGGTTGAGAGCACAGGCTGCTCTTCCAAAGGACCCAGTTCTATCCCCAGCCTTCACATGGCTGCTCACATCTCTCTGTTACTCGAGTTCCAGGGGATCCACCACCTTCTTCTGGCCTCTGTGGGCACCAGGCATGAAGAAGGTTCACAGACATAGATGCAAGCAAAACACCCATGCATATAAAATGAATTAATAAAAATATGTAAGGAAAATGCGTCTATTCTGAATCCCGAC
Organism: Peromyscus aztecus; assembly: GCA_902168405.1. Taxonomy (NCBI): domain Eukaryota; kingdom Metazoa; phylum Chordata; class Mammalia; order Rodentia; family Cricetidae; genus Peromyscus; species Peromyscus aztecus. Next base: position 24,707 of record CABHPQ010153051.1, on the reverse strand, counting down.
AGCCTTTTCCATGTCCTTATTCCCTAAACTAGATGGTAAACAATCGTTCACATGCTATTAGATATTTCAAGTAGTCTAGAGATGTTCTAAAATAGACAGGAGGTGTGAATAAGTTTGAAGCAAATGTTGCACTATTTCATATAAGGAATATGAACATCCACAGATCTGGGAATCTAAGGAGCATCATAGAACCAGTTGTTGGCAGATACTGAGAAACCAAAAGAACTAGCTTTATTTTATGTTTTAATTAATTAATTAATGTGCATGAGTGTTTTGCATGCAGATATGTCTGTGCACCACATTCGTGCATGCCTGGTGCCTTCAGAAGCCAGAAGAGGCCACCAGATCCCCTGGAACTGGAGTTATAGATGACTGTGAGCCACCGTGTGGGTGCTGGGAATAGAACCTGGGTCCTCTGCAAGAGCAGCCAGTTCTCTTAACTGGTGAGCCATCTCTCTAGCCCCGACTGTAGCTTTAAACAGTCATAGCAATTAAAGGAAAGACGCAAGGGCCCTGGCATATATTTTTAAAAGAGCAAATATTCATTAACTTCTCATTTTAAAAGGAACATCTCTTCAGTATTAAAACATGGAAAAAAATGAGAAAAGAGTTAAGATCACTACAGTCCATAAATAATCAGTGTGAATAGGGCAGGAGAGATTGGCTCAGTTGGTTAATGTCTGATATACAAGTGCCAAGACCTGTTGTGGAATATTAGTTGAAGATGTGTTCCATTCATTTATGCTGTGGAATATTTGTTTAATGATGCAAAGGTGTGTTGCATTCTTTTATGTTGCATTTGTTTAACTCTGTGAAGCTGTGTTACTGGGCCTGTCTAAAACACCTGATGGTCTAAGAAAGAGCTGAATGGCCAATAGCGAGGCAGGAGAAAGGATAGGCAGGGCTGGCAGGCAGAGAGAATAAATAGAAGAAAGAGAAGAGGAGGAGCAAGAAAAGAAGAGGAGGAAGCCAGGGGCCAGCCACCCAGCCACACCACCAGCCACGGAGTAAGAAGGAAAGAAAGATAGATGAGTAGAGAAAGGTAAAAGCCCAGCAGGAGAGGTGGGATAATTTAAATTAAGAAAAGCTGGCTAGAAATGAGACAAGCTAAGGCCAGGCACTCATAAGTAAGAATGTCTTCTTGTATTTTATTTGGGAGCTGGGTGGTGGGTTCCAAAGAGCAAAGAGTGAGGGGAAAAAAAAAAAACCTACAAAGGCCTGTTGTTTCTGTTCATTTGTTTGTTTGCCCAGAACCCACATAAAAGGGCCAGATATGGTAGTGCATACGCGTAATGCCAGCCCTGGGAAGGTCAGAGGCAGGTAAGCTCTTGGGGCTCACTATCCAACCAGCCTCCATGACTTGGCAAGTTCCAGGCTGGTAAGAGCCCAGCCTCTAAACCCACACAAAACAACAGGAACAGTGGGTGGTACCCGAGACTGTCCACAGGTTTTAGTTTTGGTTGGTTGGTTTGTTGGTTTGTTTTTGTTTGTTTTGTTTTGTTTTGGGAGGGGATTGCTATTGTTGCTCTGTACAACAGGACTTGTTTTCTCGTTACCTCAAAACCCCTAACCAAATCTTGGAGTTTACACAGGCAAGGAAAAGAGGAGGACCCCAAACAAATGTGATTAAAAGGACAAAATAAAAAATAAAAATAAAGAAAAAAGACGGCAGTGGGTTCCCTGGATGGAGAGAATCGTCTTTAAGTGGCCGGCAACATCGGGAATCGCCTCGGCTTCTCCTCACCATTACGACGACTGTCTTATTGCCCCTCCTGCCCCCCTCACCCTTTCTGCCTCACTGGTGTCCCAGGAGTTGCCCCACAGGCTCCCGGAACTCTGACTTTGAACTCAACTCTGACTTTGAGCTTGGCCGGTGAGGAATTCTGACAAAGGTAAGGACAGACGGACGTAAGAATGGGAACACTGAGCAGCGCTCCCTCTCCATCTCCTTCCTGGTGGATGTTTCTGGTGACTGTTTCTCTCCCCTGAAGTCACAGCCCTTGTCAACAGCTCCTGTCCTTGAACTCTCTGGGGCTGGCTTCTGGCAAGTATGCTCTCCCCTTGTCCCTTCAGACTTGGCAGGAGTGGTGGTGTTCTGATGTTACCAATTCTGGGGTACAGCACCACCCCTGTGATCTCTCTATTTTCTTAATAAACTCTGCCCCAGGCATCCAATTTGAGGAGACCTCTGTTCCCTGCCAAGACTCTGGGTGATACAGTTATCAAAACCATATGTTCCTCTTCCAAGGCTAGCATGCTTTCTTCATCTTGGGAATCAGACTATTGCCCAAGTGTCTCAGTGGGGTCATTTGGGGCTAAAAATGTATAAATAACTTCTCTCTAGTTCCATCAAGTGGTCATTTCTAATGCTGCTGGTGCTGCTGCTGCTGATGATGATGATAATGATGATGAGGCCGAGAGTAATGACAGCCATTGTCAGGCCTGAGTCAGATGCTCTTCAAAACCGGGCTTCATCCTGGTTTTGAACAAGTCAGTGAAGTGCCCTTTGCTTCTACCTTTGTGTTTAAAACCATTTAATGTTGGAGTTACTAAGAAATTAGATAACTTTTACCCCATTTCACACAACCCTCATACATATCCACCATGTTGTCCCCTCAGAGTCTTGACTCCAATGACCCCTACCGTTAGGCCTTTCCTGGGTAAGTCGGTTGTCTTAATTACAACTAATTAATTGTGATGGAAACGATTTAAGTGGAGGAAAGATTTGGTTTGGTTTATACTTTCGGAAGGCTCTGCCCGTCACGACAATGTCGGCATAGTGAAACAGTGCAAATCATAGCAGCCAGAGCATGAGGGGGGAGCTGTTCCCATCGTGGTGGGCCAGGAAGTGTGGGCTGGGTAGAATTCCCATAGGCCATGCATCATGATCTACTTCCTGGAGATGGGCCCTACCTCCTAAAGATTTCAGAGCCTGGGCAAGAAACATTCTAAGCACCAACAACGTGAGGGAGACATTTGAAATTCAAAGTGTAGCGTTGACTTTAACACTTCCTAGCCTGCTTCTCCGCCTTCCTTTTATCTTCAGTGTTTGAAATCCCGGAGGAGAGAGATCTCTATTTTGTTCATTGCTTGACCCCAGCACTTGAAACAATTCTAGACATACAGTAGATCCTGAATAAAGCTTTGGAATGAAGAATGAATGAGACCGTTTAAGTTCAAAGCCAGGTCTCTCTCGCTTGCAGGGCTTTGTTTTGTTTTGTTTCTCTACACCACCTTCCTCACTCATCAAGTCACAGGGTGAGTAGATAATAGCCCCAAAGAGGAAGGACAATAGCTTTTTTTTTTTTTCTTACCAGACGACTCAGCTACTACGCAGCCTGCTATGACTGCAATGTCAGAGAGCTAGTGAAAGGAAGCACACAGGTCCCACACTTTCTGTTTTCAAATATGTCTACTGTCGAGACAGCCAGACATACGGTAAGAGCGTGTGGGCTTTGGCGGCAATGAGGCACCGTTTGGAATGCCCGGGAGAAGAGTGTGGAGCAAGAGACTCTGGTGGGAAGAGAAGCCATCCACTGTCCACTTAGTGCAGTGCTCACTGGGTGAATGGGAGCTTTCTTCAGGATCAGGGAGACAGGTGACACAGTCACGCAGCCCGAGCACAAGTCCAACTGGGGAAGCCCAGGTTTGGAAGCCACAGATGCTCTGGAACTGAATTCTCAACGTTGCCTTTTCCTTGTTCTGAGGGAGCCCGCTGCTTCATTCCCAAGGCATGCACTTAGGAAATATAGAAAAATACTGGAGGCTGAGCTGGCGGCAGGAAATAGATACAACCATGGATGTACTGGGAGATGTTGTCACCAGGTGACTGGAACAAGGACTATGGCCGCAGACTGGTAACTTATATAATGACAATAAATTTGTTTCTTACAGTTAGGGAGACTGGTAAGTTCAATATCAAGGTGCCAGCATTTGTGAGGGCTTCTTTGTTGCTGTTGTATCATCCCTTGGTGGAAGATGGAAGAACAGTAACTTCCCACGAAGATCTTGCTTTTGTTACAAACTAACTCCAAAGGTTTTTCTCAGCATCGATCCACCTACAAGGACTCTAATCACCGTTTAAGGGTCCCACCACTTCACACAGTTGCCGTAAGGATTCAGTTTCCATCGTGGTACATGGGGGTACCTGCCTACTCCACCACTGGCCTTGATCTTGAGCAGGTTACTTAACATTTCAAAGTCTCTGTTTCCTTGGTTATACATCTGGGTAGTAACAGCAGCTACTTCATTGCTATAATCCTTGTCCTGTAAGAGGTTCCTAACAAGTAAGAGCTCAGAGTGGCCATGATGCCTGATAACTGAACTGGAATAGAGTCCTTGCCAGCTGGAGTTCATCATTTTCTTCAGTACCAGATCCCCTCTCCTTACGGGGAGTGGTTTTATTTTATTTAAGAGATTTTTATTAATTCTTTGAGAATCCCATACACTGTATTTTGATCATATTTAACCCTCCCTCAACTCTTCCCAGTCCACCCCCATTCCATACCCAGCCTACTTTTGTTTTTAATATCATCCAATTTTTAATATCCATTTTTTAACTTTACTGCTTCATTTTTTAGAAATACCCATTGAGGGTTGGGGATTTAGCTCAGTGGTAGAGCGCTTGCCTAGCAAACACAAGGCCCTGGGTTCAATCCTCAGTTTAAAAAAATACCCATTGAGTTCAATTTGTGCTGCCTATATACTCTTGGGTGTGTAGCTACCCACTGGACTGTGGCCAACCTACCAGGCTACACCATTAAGGAGAACCAACTCTCCATTTCCCATGAACTATCAATTGCCAATAGCTCCTCAGCTGGCGACGGGACTTCTCACCTACCTCCTCTCCATGCTGGGATTTTGTCTGGCTTGATCTTGTGCAGGTGTGCTGGATAGCTCTATGTCAACTCAACACAGCTCAAGTCATCCGAGAGGAGGGGGTCTCAATTGAGAAAACACCTCCATAAGATTGGGTTGTAGGCAAACCTATAAGGCATTCTCTTAACTAATGATTGATGGGGGAAGGGCCATCCCTGGACTGGTGGTCCTGGGTTCTATGAGAAAGCAGACTGAGCAGGCCACGGGGCAGCACCCCTCCATGGCCTCTGCATCAGTTCCTGCCCTCCAGGTTCTTGCCCTGTTTGAGTTTCTGTCCTGGCTCCCTTTGATGACGAACAGTTATGTGGAAGTGTCAGCCAAATAAATCCTTTCTTCCCCAAGCTGCTTTGGTCATGGTGTTTCGTCACAGCAACAGAAAACCTAAGACAGCACATTTTGACTCACCGTTCCAACTGCAGTGGGTTCATAGGAGCAGCTGTTGTGCTGAGTGTGGAAAACACCGTTGCTTTATAGTTTTCAAATGCCGCTGGCCCTAACAATCTTTCCGACCCCTCTTCCACAATGATCTCTGAGCCCCGAGAGTCAGGGGCCATGGCTGGGGGTGGGAGGAGCTTCCAAGGAAGACAGACACAGTGATATAAAGGAGGAAAGGAGAATAGTGGAATAGGAAGGGTTAAATGGGTCAAGGAGTGGGAGAGCAGGATAGAGTGAGGAATACAGTGATGGAAAACGAAAATGAACGACTGTCTAAAAAAGCCACATGAAAACCTACTAATGCAGAAACTTCCCAGAGTACAACAGACACACATAAGAAAGAGTTCAATGGAGTTACCCAATAACAGGAAGACAACGCCTTTACTAGACACCACAGACTAACAAAGAGCCCAGTGCTAAGAATGGATTATCTCTATGGAGCTGTTGGCCAGCGAGTCCCATAGACCCTCAGATATTTACAGGCTATTGCCATGGTTCTGTTACCTTCCAGAACTTGGCAGTGAGACCCTATTTCAAGAGGAATGATTTTTGACCAAAGACCTCAGAAACTGAGGTTGCATAGGTTCTGGGGACTCAGTGTCGCCAGGTGAGGTATTTTTCTTTGTGTTGTTTTCATAGGGAGCAGGTAGAAATAAAAGCCTGACTTTTTTTTTTTTCCTTCGAGATACGGTTTCTCTATGTAGCCCTGACTGTCCTGGAACTCACTGTTCCAGGCCTCGAACCTGGAGATCTGCCTGCCTCTGCCTCCCAAGTGTTAGGATGCAAGGTATATGCCATCACTGTCCAGATGGTTTCTGGTTCTTAATCAACAGCTCTAAGTTCTCTGGGTGTCCCTCCCCAGAGAAAGGCTCTAAGCCGTCCAGCGTCTTCTTAGAGATTATCTCTGATTACGTTTTATATTTCTATTAGAAATATGTTGAGACTTGTCCTTCAGTGTCCCTGATGAGATCCGAAAAATATAACTGTCACCACGGGCCTACAGTTTATTTCCTGAAAGAAAATAATGAAAGGCATCAGAGGCGCTCTCTCCGAGAACATGCCGCTGGCCAGACCCAGCTGGCCTTAGCTGTGGGGTATGAACGCTCCCTTTGTTCTATCCCCAGCAATTCTGTTTGCACCTAGGTAGCATCTGGGGGTCTTCTTCCATTCCACTGCTATCCATACTATTTTTGAAGCAGGATGCCTCACTGAACATACTAGAACATACTGATTCCACCACATTGGCCGGTCAGTGGTCCCCAGGAGGGATCATCCGATCTCTGTTTCCCTCAGTGGTGGTGATTCCAATTTACTAAAAGTCTTACAAATGGCTAAAGATGCTGCCTTCAGAATTTGTATTTTAAAATGTGTATTACTTTTGGTGCTGGGAGGAAGAAGATAATGTTGGTTCTAGGGCAGGTACAGGGTGATGAGGAGAGAGAACATGGTGAGCCCCTCTGGTGCTGTGGGAGCGCCTCTCCAGACATGACAGCGTGGTCCAGAGCTTTTACGTGTCACTTTCCACTCTGAGCTACACCTTTTAAAACTGTTTTTCTCCCATTCAGGTTTCCAACTTATAAATATTAATATTTCACTTGCACAAACAACAAGTTCCAGTAATCACTTCGGAGTGTTGAGAATTTAAATAATATTTTAAGCTTTTCATACTGTATTTCTAATTTTTAATACATTTGATTTGGGGGCTTTCCATGATCATCAAACTTTATAATGTGTTTATAATTCTTTTTTTTTTAAAGATTTATTTATTTATTATGTATACAGCATGTTTGACTGCATGCCAGAAGAGGGCACCAGATCTCATTACAGATGGTTGTGAGCCACCATGTGGGTGCTGGGAATTGAACTCAGGACCTCTGGAAGAACAGTCAGTGCTCTTAACCTCTGAGCCATCTCCACAGCCCGTGTTTATAATTCTTATACATCTGTCAATTAAGATTACAAAATCAATAAGCTTAAGTTCTTTAATTGCCCATTATTGCTTACAATCCAGGTAAAATCACCTTATTCCTCTGAGATCTAAATCAATTAACTCTTTCTAACTTGTTTCCTTAACTTGTCAGATACGTTAAAATGCAAAGCTCTTAAATACTGCAGGCATAGATCCCCTCCATACAGGTATTTTTAATTTAACTTAAAAGTATAAATCATTGCCAGGCGGTGGTTGCGCACACCTTTAATCCCAGCACTTGAGAGGCAGAGGCAGGTGGATCTCTGTGAGTTCTAGGCCAGCCTGGTCTACAGAGCAAGATCCAGGACAGGCGCCAAAGCTACACAAAGAAACCCTGTCTCGAAAAACAAAACAAAAAAGTATAAATCATTTAGGAGGTATTTCAGGGTTAATACATTAAATTACAGCTCTTTTCAATGAGGAGGCACTTTTCAGTCTGCCCAAATCAGGCTGATGTTTTTGGCCCAAAGCACTGAGTTTCTTGTGCAGAGGAGGCTCCTGTAAAGGTCTCAGTATTCCATCCTTTTACTTAAACAGAAGAGGTGGTCCAAAGACTGAACCCTAACGACAACCGTCATGACAAAGTCCCGTAGCTTTTCAAATCAGTTTATGTCATAGACCATCTCCCTGAATTTAAATCATTTGATTACCTAATTCTCCCGTTGATCGCTGGAAATCTGTAGCAACTTGTTCTCCAGCTGGAAGGATGGCCCAGTGGTTAGGAGCACTTGTTGCTCTTCTAGAGGACCCTGAGTTCAATTCTCAGCACCCACATGGTGGCTTACAACCATCTGTAACTCTGGATCCCAAGCTCCAGGGGATCTAGCAGCTCCTTCTAACTCAGCAGTTCTCAACCTGTGGGTCATGACCCCTTTGGGGTCATATATTAGATAGCCTGCTTATCAGATATTTACATTAAGATTCATAACAGTAGCAAAATTGCAGTTATGAAGTAGCAACGAAAATAATTTTATGGTTGTGGGGATCACCACAACATGAGGAACCATACTGAAGGGTCTCAGCATTAGGAAGGTTGAGAGCCACTGTAGAGCATACTCTAACCCAGGACTGTTTAAACCAGGGCGGGTCATCTGTGCGGCTGTAAACATGGAACTAATGAGCAAGGAAGAGCAGAATTTAACTCTGGAGCCCCATAAATGACCAGGAACCCAGTTTTGTTAACATTGCTAAATATTTAGCCACATAAATTACAGCTCTGTCACCTGAGCCTGATTAAATCCAAACAGGAAAGTCCTCTGGGTTGTTATTAGAAAATCCAGGTCACTATTTAGAGGACAGAACATTCTGTGCTTCTGTCAGCGGCTGACGGCATTAGAAAGTCCGCATTTCATGTCTTTAATGCGCCCATCCATTTCACTTACTCACATTTTTGAGTACGCTAGTTACTGCTCTTAGCAAAAACAAGCAGTAACTTAGCACAGTATTAGAAGTTTAATTCAGCATCATGTTATAGAACAGCCCCATGTGGGCTGAGTAGGGTTTGGGCTCTCCCCATTGCTGTTATTTGGGGACCTAAGTTTCTTACAACAGTGTCTTCCATGGAAGAAGATGCTGCCAGTAGATGGAGTAGGAACATAAAACATGGAGACTTCTGGAGAGGGGGGTTTAGGAGGAGGGACACACCCTTATATGGTCTTCCTGACCTCTGCCTGTACCCTATTGGCCAGAGCAGAGCTATGTGGGCTTGTCTACCCCACAGGAAGTCTAGAGACCAGGGGAAGGAGCATGATGAGCGCTCATCCATCTCCACATTATAGCCCAACTACAACAACATCCCGTGCTCTGTTCAATAATTCCCTGGACAAACACAACGGTCTACACACAAACTGCTGTCACTGATGAAAAACTGGTCTCACTTGATCAGATGTGAAGGACACAACACAGTGGCATGGGAAGGCAATGCTGCTGCTACTCCTTTGTCACTTAACTTCCGGTATACTATGTTTGGACTGCATATTTTACACGTTGGGCTAACGATCACCCAAAGCGCCGAAGGAGGCACTTGCTGGGTGAACCACCTGGGGGTTTGGAATACCGCCTTTGACTGAGAGAGGGATCTCTGAGGAGAACTTGGATGGAAGAACTTGGCTGAAGCATGTTGATTTTGAGGTGTTACTATAACACAAGAAAGTTATGCAAGACATGGTTCTGAGGAAAGCAAGACCTAGGTTGGGGTCCATGATGCTCCATAAGCTAGCATGGACACCTCCAACCCATCAACATCTCTGGGCTTCAATTGTTCTGGGATGTGGCGATGATTAGACCTCGTCTCAGAGCCGCCATGAGGATGATACATGTCTTTCTTTCATTAGAACTGAGGATTTATGGTGTTAGAGTTCTACTCACTGTCCTGGGCACAAACCAAGTTCTCAGTGTCAGGCAATTTTATGATAGTTTAACAAAAAAAAAATTAAAATCATCATTATCCATGAAAAAGATAGCTAGCCTGCAGATGATAACTGAAGTTTTTAGTAAGCAATATCCCCAAGACCCACAAGAAGGCCTGAGTTTCAGAGTAATGCCATTCATGAGGTTGTCTAGGGACCACTCAGGTGGCTTGTTACTTGACCTTGTAGGGTAAGGACAAAAGTTGAGAAAAAGCCTTTAAGAAACTTATTCACCAATTTGACATGGGTGCATCAATTTACTAAGCAGGGCACGGTCTAGTTAGGGTATGGCTTGAATAGAATCATGAGCCCTATGTGATGCCACTTACCTGCTGTCAGGGGGGGTGGGATAACTTTGCGACAGAAAGGCGAGTGTGTGTGTGTGTGTGTGACTGCATGTGAACGTGAAGACCAGACATTGGCACTGGGTATCTTCCTCAGTTGCTCTTTGCCTCATTTTTTGAGACTAACCTGGAATTCACTGTATTGGTAGACTGAGTGGCCCACAAACCCCTAAGATTCTTCTGTCTCCCCTCCCCCACGTCACTGGGGTTACAGACATGTGCCACCACGTTCGGTTTCTACATGAGTGATGGGGGTGCAAACTCAAGTCCCCATGCTTACACAGCAAGCATGTCACTGACTCACCCATCTCCCCAGCCTCCAGCAGGTCAACTCTTAGGTTCAGTCGGCTAAAAACTAAAAGTGAGTAAAAGGTGAGCCACAGGGAAGCATCTGTGTGTGTGCATTCAAAGGCATTTCTTTTTTGTAAAGACTATTTTTTAGTTTGACAAAAGAGCTAAACTGAGGAAGTAAGCTTTATAGCCTTTCTTTTTAACCTTGATTGACTCAAGGAACAAGCTCTGTGATACATACAGGCTTCAAAATGTGTCAGGAGGAGTAAGCCAAATCACAACAATGGAAGTTTATTTGGAAGAAATGAAAGCCAAAGAGTTCCTCATGCACCAAACTCAGTGGGTTGCAGAGGTAAGAAGGTGCTAAACCTATAATGTGCTGCATACCTTTGGAAAGGTACTGACTTGTAGATGTAATTCTAAACTGTCATAGTAAATAAGAAACACAGAGCCAAATGCAGAGTTAAAAGCCCAGAGATCAAGCAGCAGCCAAGAGCTAAGACCACCTCATCTTACCACTCACTGCTGTCCTTCCCCTGAGAGAGGGACCTTCTTCCTGTGTCCTGTCATTTTACTGCCTTTCTGTTCTGCCTTCTCATTGGCTCTAAACCCAACCACATGACTTTCTCGTCACTGCCTGTCTATATAGACCTCCAGGTCTCTATGGTTGGTACTGGGATTAAAGGCTTGTGTCACCATGCTGGCTGTGTCCTTGAACACACAGAGACTCTGCCTGCCATGTGATCGGATTAAGGGCGTGTGCTACCACTGCCAGACTTCTGCTAAATGGCTTGCTATTAGCTCTGATCCCCAGGCAACTTTATTTATTAACATACATAAAATCACATTTCGGCACAAATAAAATATCACCATACTGACTCAAATTACATGAATTTTACTTCACATTTTGCATAAAAATTTAAAATGCATAAGTCATCCAGTCAGTGCATTTCTGCAGACAGCCCCCTGCAGTTAAAGGAAATCACCAAAACGTGAGGAGCATTTGCATACCAAGTATATATATATATATATATATATATATATATATATATATAAAAGTCAAAAGAATTGTTTGAAAAAAAAGGAGGATTAGGTTCAATCCCCTACAGAGGCAGATGTTAACTGCTTCACATCAAAGTGGATTTACAGGCTTCTGACACAGTAGCACTCAAGGTGGTAAAGATCAAACATTCACACCACTGCCAAGGCGTGGATGCAAGACCACGCCAAAGATGTTGGCTTAAAAATTGGTGGGAGAGTTTTCCAGTGAATCTATAGCCTAGACAGATCTGGGGATCAGCTGATGATATGGAGACAAAAGTCACGGAAAATAAAACTATCGAAGTATTGTTATGACCACTACATGAATGCACAGATGTTATTGCAACCGATCTTGTACTTATGATTTAAATGTGATTGCCGTGGGAAGACAGAATTCTTTCATCTTCTTAGCCTTATAGCCAATAAACACATCTGCGAACTATATAAAACCAGAAAGGATTACGTTGTCCAGGAATGTGTCTGGCATTTAGGATTTTGTGTAGGATTGTATTCTGAAGGCGCAGCTGCAGGTACTGGAACATATTCTGGGTTAGTCAGCCAGAGTAAGGACTTGGAGCCAGGGTGTAAATCAACAAGCCACTTTCTCCATTAAGAGAGAAGTCATTGGAATGTTAAAATTGGTGGATCTGAAATCCCACAGAAAGGTCATTTAAATGGCACTATAATTTTAGAGGGCTAGTCGTTGGAACTGGATATTGGTAAAGGATTAGAAGAGAATATTGCTCCATATTCTGTATAGAAAAATTAAAATGATTACCTGGCTTCGTAGGATTACTCTGAAACATCTTCTTCCATTCTCCCGTGTACTTGACTTCCTTACAAAGCATGAAAACTATCCACTTATACAATACTCTCTACAAGTGGTATGTTATCAACTCAAGCATAACTGGAGAATTAACAGATAAGCATGTTTATCACATGAAATCCATTAAATGTTAATAGAACTGATCTTCCGTGTGTGCAGGTATAATTTTTATTTGATTGTGACCGTAGAACAATGTCTGTGTTCATCCTCCAACGGTGCCCCTACCTCCAGGAACAACATGTGGGTCTTCATAAATTTTTTTCTTCTTTTATGTTTGACCTGATTATATTTATTGAAATGAGAGTTTATATGTAGCAATCCAATAATAAATGAATTTAATGATTAAAAACATAGATTTTGTGTGTTTCATTTTTAATTTCAATTTTTTTCTGAAACAGGGTGTCATGTAGCCTAGGCTAGCCTAGAATTCCCTGTGTAGCCAAGGGGATTCTAACCTTGGACTTCTCCCCTCATGTTTCTACCTCCTACATGCTGGGATTAAAGGCATGGACCACACTGTCCTATTCATGAAGTACTGGGGATTGAACCCAGAGCCTTGTATATGGTAGGAAAGCACTGGACCGCTGAACTACATCCCCAGCCCGTTTCAGTTTTGGGAATTCATTTTTATTATCCTAAAAGAAGCACTGACACACACACACACACACACAGAGAGAGAGAGAGAGAGAGAGAGAGAGAGAGAGAGAGAGAGAGCCGCAGACCCGAAAACCCAGTAGTGTGTAGGTTGTATGTGCACAAGGCTCCTCACAGTGTGAGGAGCTCCAGGAACTAGGAGCCAGCTCCCACAGCATAGAATTCTGAAATTCCAAATCAGAACCAGTTATTAAAAAGTTCTATTTTTCCAAGCAGGAGGATAGGATGTATGTAATGGTCGGCAGCTCTGTTGACAATGTCAACTGTTTAGGACACCTGGAACAGCGGCACTTCAGCTGTTATTGTGTGCGGACTGAGCCCACAGTCATTAGAGAAGCACCTGTCCAGATGTTTGTCCAGATGTTAGCCACAAGCGGAGCCTGACTGGGCAGCCCACATGCTGGAGCTAAGGACAGGCCGGAGCACATGAAGGTGCAGTCCTACACACAAACTCCCTGTTGGCCGCCCTGGGCTGTGCCTGCCAGCAGCAGCACCTGGGCCTATCTTTCTGTATCTTGACTTCCTCATCTGTCAGCTAGAGATAGTCACTCAAAGTATTCCTCACTGAGGATCAAATGAATTCGTCCAAGCCTACCGAACAAACCTGGCATACAGTGAGCTCTTAATGCCAAGAGAGTGGCCAAGTCCCTGAGGAAGGACCATGGCACAGGTAGAGACGTTGCTCCAGGAAAACTCCAAAAGCAGTCTAGAAAACATCCAGGACACAGAGAGAGTCCTCAGCTCCCAACTCGGTGCCTGGGAGGGGGAGAGTGCTTGGTATACACGGATGGATTTGAGAAGAACCCAGAGAGTGATATGGAAGAGCACTTAATAGTCCACACAGCAGAAAGGTCAAACCTGCGGAGGCCCTGTGTAAGCCTACTGGATCCACAGGCAGGAAATACCTTTAAAGGATATTTCCGTCCACGGGAAGCTAGCCTGAGATAGAGTGAGTGGGCAGATATGACTCTCTTTAGTTATTTAGCTTAGTAATTCCAGTAGAAACTACTCCTCCAAAAAAAAAAAAAAAAAAAAAAAAAAAAAAAAAAAAGTGACAGTGTAAGGGATGAGGGAGATAAAACAGTAGCTGGAGGGGATGCAAGGTGGAAAGTTCTTTCATGTTGAAGGAGACACGGGCAGACTTGTTGCTCAGAGAAAGAAACTGGTGGGGAGAAAGGGATGATTAATAGGGCAGGAATCTGGATGCATGGGAGGAGCCCCAGTTAAAATAAAAAGCCCTGGGAGTCGGTCTTAACCATGCCTGGGGTGGAAGGAAGCAGGACAGTCATGGAGGAGAGAGAGGAATTGGGGGGCGCGTTAAGTTGGAGCAGTTTTAAAGTTCGTGCAGAGACGCTTGCCTCTCTCGTTCAACAGCTCATGAGTTGAGAGCAAGCGTTTCTCCCCATTGCGGTAGAGAATCCAAATTTGCTTGCCCTGTCTGTCTAGCCTGTCGTCCCACACCATGGAGCAGGTACTCAGCTATAAGCTAGAGGCCGAATTTAGCCCTGGTGTCTGTTTTTGTGCTAGAGATGGATTTCATCCTTTTACTGAGGTATAATACACGTGACAATTACTGTCTTAATCCCTTTACTACCCAGGGGCATTAAGTCCGTTCACAATGATGTGAAGCCATCACCACTACCAGTCCCTAGAGTGCCACCATCTCAAACAGAAACCATGTGCCCGTAAACAAGAACTCTTGGTTCCACCTCTGCTCCAGGTCCCGGGACCCTCTGGTCTACTTTCCATCTCTGTGTGTCTGCGTGTCCTGGGTTCCTTACACAGGTGGAGTGATAATACACTGTCTGGACTTTGATGTCTGCTTATTTCACTTACCGTCATGTTTTCAAGGCTCATCCACGCTGTGGAATGTGCCAGAATCTTGTTTCTTTTGCTATATATACATATATATATATAGTATTATTATATGAGTAAATATGAGTAATAATACTCATATATATGAGCATATATAATAATACGTGTGTGTGTGTTCTTTTTAATCTCTTTTACTACCCAGGGTCATTAAGTACATTCACAACAGTGTGAAGTCATCACACTACCCATCTCCAGAATACATACCATTTCTTTCTTCATTTATTCATTTGCTCAGAAATATTTGGACCATCTTCACTTTGACTTAATTGTGGAGAAAGCTGATGTGAACATGGGTCAGTAACCTTTGTTTGAGTCCTTCCCTTCATTCTGTTGGCTAGCAGATGTGTGTAAGGGTCATATCACACACTCATTCTGTTGGCCAG
>CABHPQ010153050.1:19069-50562 GCA_902168405.1 Peromyscus aztecus | reverse complement strand
AACTCCATAGTTCACATTTCCTGCTGAAGCCATGGGCATTCCACTCCATCCTCTCACATGTATCCTTCAGCAATGACGTGCACATGGGAGGAGGGGAAAGATAATATCATGGTGGAGTTCCTTACACATCTCCTTATTAAACTTCTCTTTGAAATTCTGAACGTGTTATAACACTGTTAATCCGATTTATTACAGTTTTGATGTATCTAATAAAAGTTGGATTCACACTGGCCGTTATGTTAAGAAAAAAATGATGATCTAATAATCCTTTATGAAAATAATCACCGATTCTTAAAAAATCATTTTCTGAAAAAAAAATAAAGAAGAGAGTTAGATTATTTTAGTAATTCTAGGGAAGATGTGGTAGGCCTTTCTCAATTTACAAATACATCCAACAGTGTTACATTTATTTTTGTTTTGCTTTTTTAAAAGCAGTTTTAGACTCACAAGCAAAACTGTATGGAAGGTCAGGAGATCTGCTTTATGTTCACCTTCCACCCCTCCACATGGATAGTGTTTCCCACTAACAGCATCCCCCAGCATTGGGGTCCACTTGTTAGCACTAATGAACACCTACCAACTGGATACAGTGTCACCTCAAGTCCCCAGTTTACATGCAAATTCATGACATCTCAGGTAAGGGTTTATGGCTGCCCCAGCCCACCCTTCTGGAGCTCACTGACATCTCAGGTAGGGGTTTAATGACTGCCCCAGCCCACCCTTCTGCAGAAAACACCACTAGTCTCAAGCTCAAGGGTCTTGGAAGACACTTGGAAGACAGCTTTGGAAGACAGCTTTCCACAGTCACAGAACAAGATGCTTTAATTATCTTGATCTTTAATTATCTGATCACCTGATGAGCTTCCCCAGCAGTCTGAACAGCTTTGAATGGAGCCTCTCAATGGAAATTTAAGCTCTCTTAGGTCTAAAGTAAATAGTACTGTGGTCTGAGAAGCCTCAGTAGGTAAAGGCACCATATGCCTAGACAGATGACTTAGGTCCCTGAGATTGACATGGTGGAGGAGAGAATAGACCTTTGCAAATTGTCCTCTGACTTGCACATGCACACTGTGGTATATGTACACAAAACAGAGAGAGAGACAGAGACAGAGAGACAGAGACAGAGAAAGACAGAGACAGAGAAAGACAGAGATAGAGAAAGATAGAGACAGATTGATTGATTGATTGATTTTAAAATATGATTTAAAATGAATGGCAATAAATAGTGGTCATTTTCTGTATTTCCTCCTACTAATTAATATCTATTTCTATTTCCTATTTTCTGATGTTAGTTGGAACAGCTTTTAATGTTCACAACTACTATGATTTTTGAGATTGCCTTCTTGGTAATTTTAAAGACAAAAATCCCTCAATTTCACCAGGGCTTTGGGATTGGGTTTGTTATTTTATTTTATTTTTTTCTTCTTTGCCTTCAGCAATTTCTTTTAGCCTATCAAGATCATCCTTTTTAAAATCTTCTACATATTAATCACATGGGTACATTACAATTTTATGGTGACTAATCTAGAAAGTTGTATATACTCCCCAGGTTTGAACTGCTCCTACGCATTTATAATGGATTTTACCTACTTGTTTTAAAATCATTCCTGGACCCTCTTAAACACATATTAGTTGGATGATCACAACAAATCAGGTAGCTTTCTAGAACCAGGAAAGGGGATGCTGCGATCCACAAACTAGACAAAAGGCCCTTGCTCTCCTGGAGCTTGCACATGTGAAGACACGGTTAATAACAAAGACACTTACACATGTCAGATGAAGGACAACGAACCAAGGTACAGAGTGACAGGGCAGGGTGACATTTTAGAAATGGAGGTCAAGAGAGGCCTCCCTGATCAGGTAACA
Organism: Peromyscus aztecus; assembly: GCA_902168405.1. Taxonomy (NCBI): domain Eukaryota; kingdom Metazoa; phylum Chordata; class Mammalia; order Rodentia; family Cricetidae; genus Peromyscus; species Peromyscus aztecus. The sequence continues at coordinate 48,696 of CABHPQ010153050.1, read as the reverse complement.
ACTGAGTTCAGGCTGTAAGGGAGTGAGGTCATGGTTCAGTCAACTAAATAAACAAATGAATGTAGTGTGCAGAAAAGCCTGTGATGTTATGGAGTTCCTGCAGGTATCACCACGGGCAGGGAAAAAAACAGGAAGAGGAGAGAGGGAAAACTCTGGGCAGCTGGACTTGGTCAGTCAGACTGGATCAAGACTTCTAGAGAGTTTGATGCCATGGCTTGTTTTTCTTACACATTTAAACACAGTAAAACTTTGGGAGAAATGTCTCCGTGTGATTCTCATATCAAAGCTTCAGGCATAGCGACATAGAAACTCCCATAGTAGCAAAGCACCTGTGACCTTTGCGGTAAGAATGAGTTCTGTTGACTGATAGACAGTGCTCAGGACACGGGCCGAAGGAGGAAGAATTTGTAATGAGCATAAGGAGAGATTCTACTGACGGAGGATGCAAAGTACATGGGACTGCTTTCATAAGGATGAGTTCTATTCACTGAGAGATAAAGCTCAGGATAAGGGCCTACACAATGTTCAAGATATCGGGGGTTCAGGAAGGCTAGCTCCACAGAATAGCAGAAGATCACCAGGTTGTTAGACAACATCCACTCCAGCCTTCCAGGTGACCAGGCACCATTCTTTTCCTTTCATTGAAGAAAACAGGCCCCCGTGATTGACAGTCCAGGTTTCTCCAATGCTTTCTCTAAGCTGTGCTTCCTGCACTGGGTAAGGGCTGTACTTTAACAGGACACTGAGGGAACTCACAACGTGAGCCCCAAGGGGCTGCTGGGAGCAGGGCCAGTGGGGCTTCTGGGAAGAAGTAACATTTAATCCTAGACTTTAAAGAAAGGCTACGTGAGAGTATTGGTTAATTTTAACTTGACTGAGGTATGAGCTACCAAGACTTCCATCAAAATTATTTTGGAGGTGTTTCTGGGTGAGATTAACATTTGAGTCTGAAGTAAAGCAGAGTTACTTCCTTCATGTGGGACAATCTTATCCAATCAATAAAAAAATCTGCACTGAACACAAGGATGTGTAAGAGCAAAACCCCCCATATGACTGCTTTAAGTTGGACATCATTGGCCTTTCTAGGGAAACCAAAGCGTGAAGTCTTGTTGTGTCTCAAGCCTGACACCCTTCAGACTGGAATTCAGCCTCAGGCTCAGAGTAGAACTGTAGCTAGAGCTATTCTGGGGTCTCCACTTTGCTGGCCACAGGCCACAGGACTTGTCTGCCTCCATGATCATGTGAGCCACTGAAAATGAGAAGTGAGGAAGAGGATGCTAATAACTGAGCTTGTGTGATTCCAAAATCCCTGCTGGGTGTGCCCTGTATTCCACAGGCATTTGTGTTACGACCATTGGAAAGGCTGGAATCGTAAATTCAGAGTGGTCCCCGGCATGACTGGACTTCAATGAAGAACTGTTTTTGTTACAGGGATCTTTGGAGATGATGGCACAGTCTCAATCGCATACTCCCTCTCTTCTTCAGAGATCCCTTTAGTGGAGAAAGCATCCTTCAACCGAATCCTCCTCCTGTGGCAGAAAGGATGCTGCCAGGGGTTCATCATCTTCTTGTAAGAGCCTGATCCCCACTTGGCTTTCCTCTGGAAGCCCCATCCAGACCTGATGAGGTCCCAGAGGCCCCATCACTAAATGCCATCAGATTGAAGGTGAGGAATCAATTTTAACCCCCACTAGGGGTGGTGTGTACGGTGAGTCCACATTCCATCCAAGACACTGACTTTGTACCAGGAACATCTTTCCTAATCCACTCACCTCTCCTCCCTGGCCTCTCTCCATCCCTCACCTACAGGGTCCAAGGTGCTTGGCTTAAAGAGCCTTTCAGCGCAGAATCTGTTAGAGAAGATAACAAGGAAAGGTGTCTGCCTTAGCCATGCTGATGCTTCTGGAAGCTGTGATACTGACAGTTAGCAGGACTCGACATCATCTCAGGGCCCACCATCCCTGCCACATGCCTCCACTCTTTCCCACATGCCCAGTGTAGGGTTTTACTCCAAGCCCCTGCTTGCACCGACCTCCCCTAGTGCACAGTGGTGTGATGGCATTGACTCAGCAGCTCACAAGAGCCAAATCTGTGCATCATTTTCCAAGTTCACTCTGGTTGCTTAGAGTTGGCCTTGGTGGGTGTGCACATCATGTGCTCCAGGGCTTTATTTCTCTGAAGAGCAAACTACCAGCTCACACAAACGCCCAGATCTTACATTTTCAAAAGTAGAATTGTGACTTAATCTTCTGCGGCTTCCTCCTTGCATTGGGTAACGGACCCACAGAAGGCTTGCCTGTTTCTGGTGCTGACATATTTTCCTGATCCTTCTATGTCCTTTCGGTAAATGCACTGGACTTCTGACAGGGAGAAGGGGGCTGTACAATTGAGGGCACGTTATCATCTGCTTCAAAAGTCCCCATGACAAGTCTTCACTCCATCATCCGTGAAAGCTTGGCCAGCGTCACAGCCGTCCGTCCTTGTTTGCCGCCTTAATCACTACACTGCTCAGCCAAATAGCACTTGTTTGTCACTAATGATTCTAATCGAAACTGGGAATTGATGTTGGCAAAACACAAGCTGTTTCGTTTTTTGCAAAAGCCAATCCAGTCTTCCCAAAAGAGAAGTTTTGCTAGAAACCCATGATTGAAGCCCCAGTCATGGGAGGAAAAAAAAAAAACCTGGCTGATAGGCATGGGACTAGATAAAGCAGAAACACTGGGAAAGTGGGAAGGGTATCTGCAAGGTCACAAAAATGTAACCATGGCTGTGTCACTGAGGAAGGAACTGAAATGGATAGGTCATCAGGCTGCCCCCTGCTAAAAATATGACAAAATGGTCATTAAATGTCACATGCCCTAGGGATGCTCTCCATGGCACGTTGTTAAAAATAACCCTCATTCAGGACAGCTTAACCGGGGGACTGTGCGTACTTCGGAGCTTAAGTGGGAATACAGTAGGCACAAGAGGCAACACCAGAGAGTTCATGGCAATTTAGTAAATGGGAAGAATTTATAGTGGCAAGTCGGGAGCCATTGAGAAGTTTTAAGCAGGAAAGCGATGCAATAAAGGTGTGATTAAGGAAGATTAGTCTGGCATATTAGGGCAAGAGCTATCCAAAATCCTTTATATGGAAACAGAAATAGCATTAGTAACGAGACAAAGCGAGCAAACAAAAGCATCCAATCTCGCTGGCTATTAAGAGGCAGTTACAGGACGCACAGGCTGGGAAGGACTCAGTCTTGCAAAGCTACCTCAGCTCATTAGGTTCAATTGCCTCTCTGCTCTCATTCCCTATTCATGAAGGCTGAGACAAAGTCGTGCAACCCAGGGAGTCCAGGGCAGCCCAGGGACCTCTTCAACACTTCTCTTCACACCATTCCATTGTTGAGCAAATGAGCATGCCCCAGCCAACAACCTCCTCACCAGCTTGAGCCTCCCATTGCCCCCATTTCTGGAATACTTAAAAGTCTTATTCATTCTTAGTAAAAGAATAGGAGTTCCTGTCAGCTAACTCTCATTCAAGAGAGCAGTAAGATTTCCACCAACCATGTCTGGTGACTCAGGGCGCCTACCAGCTTAGCCGGGATTGAAATGGCATCACCAAAGGTGGCCAGCGTTTATCTGTGGGACAGAGAAGCTTAAGGAGTCTAGCCAAACCCTGAATGTCAAAACCCAATATCCCCTAACTATTTACATACATCTAAAAGCTATGAAAATCCAGCCAGCGTCTCCTGGCAGTGGAGAATCTTTCTCGAACCCTCTCACCTCATCGATGTCTGACCTTCTTGGCCATACTACTTTCGGTTTTGTCTGGACTGCACACTATCATTTGCCTCATGTTTCCTGGTGGGTATCATGTGAATTCTCTCTCCGAGCTGATTATATAAACTCCTAACAGGCAGGGACTGTCCCATGTGTCACTAGTGTTAGGGAGCATAAGTCACATTGGATTATACTGAAGTCAAGTTTGGCTTCAGCAAGCCTCCATTCCCACCCTGCTTGCTGAGGCGATGCTGTTCCCGCGTCTTCCTGAGCCCAGTTCCAGCCACTCATCCCTCATGCTCAGCAGATGTCTCCGAGTCTTCCTTTCCTGGAAAGACAGAGACAAACAAAGGAGCCCACAACTGCCTTCCGCGCCACGGCAGGAGTGCGGTTCTCCTGTCCACTTCCTGTCTTTTCAGAACAGTGGCAAAGCTCGTCTGTGCCATGGAAATTCACCCGAAGAGTCACTCTGTCCTTCATCCCAGCATCTTCCATCCCTCTTCCTCTATTCCAAGCATCACAAACCTTCCAGACACTACTCTTTCTTAGCGTACATGTTTGCATCGTTTTCTGTTGGGGAAAAACAAATACAAGCATAGAAAGGAGAGAGAGAAAGGAAGGAAAAATAAAACTTTCCCCTAACTACTTCATGTTAGGCGCATTGCCCACTTGTATGTCTGTGCATCACCACCTCCCACTCACCCCCCCACCTCCCCACCCCCCGAGTGTATGGTGTCAAAGAGGCTTATGATTCCAGACGGATAAGAGCCCATCATGGCTGGGACAAGGCAACAAGAAGCAGGCACCGAGCTGGAGCAGGAAGCTGAGAGCTCACATCTTGAACCCTAAGCACGAAGAAGAATGACCTAGAATTGGAAGCAGCTTGAGGATTTAAACTCTCAAAGGCCACCCCTAGAAGTGTACTTCCTGGAGGAAGGCCTCAGCTCTTCAAAGTCCTGAAACTGTGGAGGTCATTCCTCATTTAAAGCACCCCACCCAGCACAACTTTCAGGAGAGAAACAGATCTTTTATTTTCTTTCACTCTTTTCCTTTATTATTATGATTTTTTGTCTGTTTTGTTTGTTATGTTTTTGACAGTATCTTGCTTTGTGGCCCAGGCTGGCCTCGAACTCAAGGTTCTTCCACTTCAGCCTCTCGATATTTTTACTTTATTATGACCATATCCCTTGTAATATTTAGGGCATTCTATTTTAAATAAGTCTTCAATATTTATGGGAAATTTTAGTTTAGCCATACATTCTGTATTTTAATGTAATGAGGTGATCAACCCTGCCTACATGAATGGCTGTGTGAGGCGATGTGAAAGGGCCACAACTTTCTAGCCCAAAGAAAGACAACTACCTTTGCATCAGAGTTCTGTGAAGACTGGCAAGGCTTGCATGCACCCAGCATCACAGGTCACTTGTCTCACGTAACCCTGCCTCCTCCCTCTCCCTTTGCAGGCACCGAGCCATGGAAGCATCTGTCACCGGTATCAGCATTTCCCCTCAAGGAACCCAATCCTCATCTCTCATCCAAAGTTCTTCTCTGAGAAGTGTCCAAACTTACAGAAGAGCTAGCACGATTGGAGCTATGGCCATCAGGGAGAGCCGGTGGAACAGAATGAGAGCTGCCAGGCCTCACTCTGGTTTATTCAAGCAAAGGAAACTGCATCTTAGACAACAAGGAAGCAGCAGCCCTGGAAGTCAAAACACCCTGAATGGGAAGATTAGCAGGCACTGCGAGGAAGAAGTAGAAATGTCCTGTACACAGGTGCAAAAGCTTACCATAATTAGTAATCAATCCAAAGCTAGTTAAAGGACAGTGCACTGCCACCTCTCTCCTGTCAAGTTGATAAAAAAAAAAAATGGAAGGAATATATTCAGTAATAAAGTAGCCAGTTGTGATCTATTCTGGCAGAAGTTCAAATTAGGGGAGCTTTCCAGGAGACAAAGATGACACCACATGCTCATCCTGGAGTCTAGAAATTCTGTGGCTAGATATTTAGGCTAAGGAAACAATCCAATGCATGACTGCCCATAAGGAGTAAAGTGTGCAAGGCATAACAATCAGAAACGACTACTAAGAAATGGCTTAAATATTTATGATGCTCCTGCTACAACTATCATACCTTTCGGCTATTTAAAATACAATTCATTCATAAAGAAGGTATCCATAATAGATTGCCATGTGAAAACATTCAGATTTTATACCAACATGTAAATCATGCTCCACTTGTATTTACAAAATAGAAGATACATTTTGAGGCAAATATTCATAAATATTAAATGCACACCTTTGGTAAGATTATGGATGATCAGTATTTATTTGTTTTAATTACTTCTAATGTTTAACATGTTTTCTGTCAGGAACAGTGCTATTCAAATGAACAATTTAAGAAACAAACTTCTGAGCAGGGGTGTGGTTCAGTAGTAGAGTATGTGTGCTAAGTGCTCACAGGCAATCCCAGCATGGAAAAAAAAAAGCAATAAAAACACAAAACTTACTGAGCTGGAGAGAGGCTCGATGCATGTAATACTCTGTAAATGTGAAGACCTGGTCTGAATCGCCAGCACCCACATAAAAAACCTGGCCGTGGTTGTGTGTGCTCGTAACCCCAGTATGTCAGGGAGAGGGGGGTGTGTGGCAGAGAAAAGCAGATCTGAAGATCTCACTGGCCAGGCAGTCGAGCCAAAATGGGGAGTTTCCAGTTCAGTGAGAGACCCTCAAGAAATAAGGGCAGAATGGTAGAGGGAACACCAAGGTTCTGCTCTGGCCTCTGGAGCATACACCACTACATTCACGTACATGCTGCATGTAGTACACACACACACACACACACACACACACACACACACACACACACACACACCTCTGTGCCATATGTACCAAAATTTTCTCCATAGATGTATATATTTTACCATTCCACAACGTTCATCCATGTTTTTTTCTCTCTCTGTAACTCCCTTCCTTGGCCGTCTTTTTTCCTCCCCCGCTGTCACTTCCCAATGCTAAGCCATCACACTTTTCTCCTTTTTCATCTATGTGACTGACATATTTGTTGGGATGCAGGTAGCTCGAATACCTAAATGGTGGATGTGCTGGCCGTTCCACAAGCATGAAATCTAGTCCCGACTTTAAATGCTTATTCTGCACCTGCTGGGGAGATGAAGTGAGAATCCAGCACTTTTCTAAAGAAAATATAAATGTATCTTTATTCACAGACAGGATGATCATTTATGTTAAAAAAAAAAAAAGGCAACAAAATCCCCCAAACAATCAATATGTGAATTTACTGACCCTGCAGCAAACAAGGTCAAAAGAGCAAACCAACTGTTCTTCCATTCACCAGAAACAAAGAAAAAGTCAGACATTAAAACTTATAAACACAGTATCACTTACAATGCCATCAAGAATTCAAAACACTTGAGATAAATATAACAAAAGGTGTTTTAAAAATTGAAACTCACAAAACATTTAAGAAGAAATAGAGAGAGAAATAAACTTTTGGGGTCAGAATACTCAATATGGCTAAGACATTATTTCTTCCAAAAATGTTGTGTAGATTTAATGCAATTCCAAAGAAAGTCTAGTGGAGGTTATTCTTGGGGTTTGGTTTTGGTTTTTGTGTTTGTTTACTTTTTGTTAGTTTCTGTTTTGGATTGTTTGCTTTTAGGTTTTAAGACAAGATCTCCATGTGCAATTCAGGCCAACTTTACCCTTGAACTTGGAATTCTCCTGTCTCTGGCTTCTACATGCTGGGATTAGATGCCTGTGCTACCATACCCAGCCTCCCAGTGATTTTCTGTATGATACTGGCAAGCTAATTTTAACAGTTATATGAGAATGCAAAGGACTTAACCGAATAGCTACAACAGCCTTGATGAACACAGTAACACGAATCTTAAAAGATCTTACTAATAAAAACAAACCCGGAGCCAGGTATTGGGGTGAATGTTGGAAAGACCAGAGAAACAGAACAAGCCACAGACAACCTCACCTTGCCAATTCCTCAGCTGATCTCGTTTCCTCAAACTTGAAAGTTTCTGGGTCCTCACCTAAATGGATCTCAGCTGAACTGCTGCTCAAAAGCCTGAAAGATTAAAAGCCTCTAGTTCCTAGTCCTCACACCTTATATACCTTTCTGCTTCTTGCTATCACTTCCTGGGTTAAAGGCGTGTGTCACCATGCCTGGCTATTTCCAGTGTGACTTTGAACTCACAGAGATCTGGATGGATCTCTGCCTCCAGAAAGCTAGGATTAAAGGTGTGTGTGCCACCATTTTCTGGCCTCTATGTCTATCTAGTGGCTGTTCTGTCTTCTGACCCCAGATAAGTTTATTAGGGTGCACAATATATTGGGGGACACAATATCACCACAGAACACCACTGGAAGACTCACACTGCCTGGTTTCCTTTTCTCTTTCTTTTTTTAAGTTAAAGGAATAAAAATAGTGTTTGCTGTAAAGAAGCCAAATAGAATAGAGTAGGATAGAATAGAAGAGAAACAGGGCTAGGGTGTAGCTCAGGAATAATGGAGCCCACCTTTGAAAAACATCCAATATTCACTTATGTTTGACAGTTTCAGTATAGAAAGATAGGAAGAAGACAGACAGATGTGTGTTTTTATTATTTTACGTGTATGGATGTTTTGTCTGCATGTATATCTGTGTACCACATGTGTGCAGTGTCCAAGGAGGCCAGAAGAAGCCATCAGATCCCCTGGGACAACAGATGGTTGTGAACTGCCATGTGGGTACCGGATATTGGAACCTGTGTCTTCTGAAAGAGCAACCAGTGCTCAGAACTGCTGAGTCATCTCTCCAGGCCCAGTTTATGCGCATCTAATGACAAATTCATCGCTCCCCTTTTCCCAAATCAGTTCATCCTTCTTGATCTGCCATTTCCTGTTACTAACACGACTATCATTTTGCCCGCTCATGTTTGGAACCATAATCAACTTACTAGCCTGTTTAGCACCTTGTTCTTTGACACAGACTTTCTAGTATTTATCAGACTCATCAGCTGCCTGTTGCTCCCCAAACATCCCTCTAGCCTGACTGTGACTTTGCCTCGCCATTCCTCCTACCTTGGAGCTCCTCGTTACACACCTCAGTCAGTCACAAGAACGCTGCTCCTGCAGCTCTGCAGACAGATGGGGAAGCTGCCATACCAGCTGCCCCTCTGAACTCCTGCATTAACTCTTTATTTTCTTAAACCCCAAGACCTTCCTAAATCACCGAACGAACCCAACCTAAACAAAGTTATAGGTGCATTCATCATATACCTCCAATCAGATATTCAGCTTTCTGGGAACAAAGCTAAAATCCCTTCATTTCTATGTAGTAAAATAAGGGGGTTCAATACGAAGACCTCAGAGTCATCTGCCCAGCTTTATCTCCAAACTCTGCGACTTGCCTATAGTATATACGACTGTCCTCTTCTGTTTTCCCGAACTGGCGATGGAACCCAAACCATCAGGCAAACACTCCATTGCCTGGGTTGCACTCCCAGCCATTTACCTTCTCCAGGTAAAATGAGGACATTTCTATGAATGCATCTGGCATGATAATCACTCTGAGTACTTTGGGGTGATGGGGATCATCAACACCTGGGGGACCAGAGCATACCAGGAAAGACACGTATTCATGCGCTGGCAGTCTATGCACATAGAAGGACAATAAAAGCTCTGGGGGTTTGGAAACTGTTTATTATATTTTCTAACATTACTCCCTAGGACCGCTGGAGCCATCACTGTGGTTGTCAATTATTTCTTGTCAGCTTAGTTCTGCTCCTGATAGAATGTAAATTTCCCAGCGTGGTGCCTTCTCTAAGAGTCTAAATGTCATTTGCATTGATAGTTTGTTTTTTTTTTCTGAAGATTTTGACGCTCTGAGACCCCTGCATCCTAAGAGCTATTTCTTTGTGGAATGCAGAATTTTTAATCAGGTCACCCCAGGACGGAGTGTGTGTCGGATATCCATGCAGGACACAGCCATTCTGGAAATACGAATCCTGCTGTTGGGACTCCAGTGAACCCAGGGAGCCACAAGCTATTTCTAGTATACTGAGAGCATAATAGTCTTTGTATCTAAAATGAGATCTATTTTAAAATTAATTCATCTTCTGAGGGATGAATACCAACAGTGTCTGTCTACACCTGAATTAGAAGACTTTAAGCTGGGTAACAGTGAAGTAAGCAAGGCAGGGAACCAGGGGGTGGTTTCTCCATCTCACCCAGCACAAGTCATAATGTTTTTAAGCCCACTGGAAATACCAGATACGTATCAAAGTGCATTCTTGTGGTGAGGCCACAGACAAATGCCTCCTCTGAGCACCAAAATGTTTCAATAATTCCTTTTCTTTTCTTTATCAACCTCACTCTCCCTAGTGAAATAATTTCATTAAAAATGTTTGAGTCCCTCTTGGCCCTAAAATTAGAACTGTCCCCTGGTCTCACTTCTCTTCCAACTGCCCTCCTCTCCAGTGGTCTGGATATAGCCTGCATACCTCTCAGACCTTTTCAGCACTACAGTGAAACTTCATTCTTCACGGGAGACACTCTGAGATCACTAATTATCTACAGGGAGCTAAGTCCATTCCTCAGCTGATGTCACACAATCACCAAATCCTCCTTCTCAGGGTACTGTTTCCCGTTTTTGTGACATGGCTGTCCCCTGACTCTACTTCAGATCTCTTTCCCTGAGCTTTATGCAGGCTTGTCCTGACACCCAAGGCTGGTCTCAGGCCCTCTTTTCTTCATGATGCTTTTTCCCAGAGACATCAGCAACGCGTATAAACTCAGTGACCACACTACTGACTCTGTGTCCCCGGGGCTCCCCACTCTGCCCAATCTCCCCTCCAAGAAGCTCATATCCAAATGTCTGCCCCACATCTACCCACATTATCAAAAGCTCTTCAGGGCAACAGACACTCCTTGACTTACAAAGGCTTATGAACCATCATATGTTGAAAAACTGCCGTAAGTCATAACTGCATTTCATATAACCAACCTCTTAAAATATCCTAACCTGACTTAGTCTCACCTGCTTTAAGTTCGTTCAGAATGCTAACACTGGTCTACAGACAAGCAAAATCATCTTACATGGGCTGGTAAACTGACCTAGTGGGTAAAGATGCTTGCTGTCAAGGATGACCTGACTTTCATTCTCCCAAAACCACATGATGGAAGGAGAGAACCAACTCCTGCTGCAAGCTGGCCTCTGACCTCCACTGCATGCCATGGGAAGTTCACACACTCACATACATTGAAACACATAACATAAAATCAATGAGTGTCAAGAATGTTTTCAGACTCATGCACGCCCATTTTGTAGGGAAGTGCTATATAGCTTATGTAACTGATTCCATTCTGTGGTGTATGAGGATGCTTTTGTCCCACTGCGAAGTCCAGATCATAAGTTAAGATCCTAAGTACAAGACCCTGTAGAGGTCTATCTAGCTGTCGCCTCCAGGACTTCTTAAATGGTCATGCCGGAAAATCCATAGTCCTCTGTACAGCTCACCCTCAACTCACAGCTGCTCTCCTGTGGGATTCACTACAGAGTGGCCATGTGAGAGCAAGGAGTGTCAGAGTGGACCTTAATTCAGGATGACTGGTGTCTTTACACCAAGGAGAACTCAGACTCAGGTGCACAGGAGACACATGTCAGACGAAGAAGAAATGAAGAGAAAGGAAGAAAGCCATCTCTAAGGCAAGGGAGGCCTGAGGGGGGCAGACACAGAGCAGCCTGTGCTCAGTAAGCTTCCCCTTAGTCTCCATGGGCTGAATTGGGTCCCCTCAAAACCCACATGATGAAGTCTTAACCCTCCCTACCTCAAAATGCAGCTGCATTTGGTCTTTAAGGGGGTAATTAAGTTAAAATAAGGTCCCTGGGATGGGCCCTAATCCAATCTCTCCAGTATCTTTATAAGATTAAGACAGAGGAGAGGGAGTAGGAGCCCCTGACCAAAGCAAAGGTCCTGTGAGGACACAGGGAGCAGGCAATGTCTCCAAGGCCAGAGGAGAAGCCTCCAGAGAACTGCCACCTGGTGACATGTTGATCTCAGACTTCCAGCCCCTAGAAAGGAGGAGAAATAAATTTTCTTTTGCTTGAGCCCATCGGGTCTGTGGTATTTTGTTATGATAGCCCAAGGCACTAATAAATTTTCCTTCAGCCTTCTTTTAGTGTATTTCTTTATAATTGTACTAGACAAGAATTTTCTCATGGGCAGTATATAATAATGCTTTTCATGAAGTCAAAACTAAGTTGCCCCACATGGAAGTTTTACTCAGTAACAGAATTGGAAAATGTCCGAGATGATCTCAGATAGCAGAAGACCAACCATGTGTGTAAAGGAGGAGAGTAGAGGGGAGGGGCTGGGAAGAGCTCATAGCATAGGCTTAGTGTGAGAAAGCCCCTGGGTTCAGTTCAACAATGACAGATGATAGATAGATAGATAGATAGATAGATAGATAGATAGATAGATACATACATACATACATACATACATACATACATACATACATAAATAAAGTGGAGGAGAAAGTTGGGAAGTAAGCGGAGCAAGAAGTGGGTACCTGGGAGCTTGCACTTGGTTCTATAGGCAAGATTAATCCTTGACATTTTCTGAGCCACACAGGGTACCCACCTATGACGGAATTCTAGGACCAGATAGATTCTGTGTGTATAGAACGATGCCTGCTCCGTTTCTACAATGCAGGGAGGTGGGATCACATCATCTCTACCACCATAGATATCCATATAGACATCCCATCCTTAAAATGCACAGTTTGCCAAGAGTACTAAGCAAAGGGAGACATGGGGAATGTACTTGAGCATACAGCCTTGAGATGCTTGGCTCCATCATGTTCCAGTTGTGTGTCCCTCATCAGCCTCACCTCCCGAAGAATAGTTATAAAGCCTGGGGTGTCCAGCCACATAGGTAAGTTCCATGCGCACTGCTGGCCTATCCCATCTGTTCAATAACATTATGGTCATTACGTGGCTGATTGGTCTAGCAAGGCCTATACTGATCTGTCTACTCCAACTCAACTTCTTTATACAGCACTTTTGTTACAGGGGGGCTTTGATGCTTGCTAGCCATCTTATTTTACTCAGCACATAAAACCAGAGGTCAGGAATTCCCCCGAGGACTTGAAGGGTTGTGTTGGATGGGAAAGAAGGGAGCACCCTCTAAATTCCTCAGAAAGTAAACTATTTGGGTCACTATGTTCTTCACAAATGTCAAGATAATCCATGCATCAAACTGTCCCATACCAGCACCAGAGAAAATTCCCCAGATTATTTCTTAATTCTAGCCCTGCCTATCACTATTTTTTTTCTGACATTTAGAAGCAGAAAGTGATTTTCCAACATTTAGAAGCAGAAAGAAACTAGCTCTTAATACCTGCTAGAATATGTTATAAAAATAAAGGATATATAATTTATATCATTTACATTCAGAGTCTAGCATGGAGATTGGCAAACCACTCCTTTACCTGCCCCCATTATCAACGTGAGCCCTGCCTTCTCCTAGAATGCTGAACTCTGATTGGATTCTGGTCTCTGTCTTTCCTAGGAGGACAAACGGTTAATTCTTGAATGGATTGTTCAAGGCAAACTTAGTTCCTTCTGCCAGTGGACTATTACTAGCTTAGAAAGAAAGGAGCATGTGGGCCAGCCTGGGCTAAGGGGACAGGACAACTGGTCTTTAGGGGAGGAGAGACTACCCCAGCCTTCAAGTCAACTAACCGCAGGGCAGCCCAACCCAAGACTCCTTGAAGTGGCAGGACCTTTTCTTCTGGGCTTGAACTAAGCTGGGTGTGGAGTTTCTCCCCTTGAAGCTTGAAGTGCTCCAAATGATACAAACACAAATACTCACAGCTTGTGCTGTCCCACTTCATGCCAAACCCGAAATACCAATGACAGCCAGAGAAGCCCAGTGGAAATCCATCCACGGGACCCGTTTAGAAAGCATAGCTGTTTGCTTGCCAAGCCTTATCAAGCCGAATAAAAACTGGAATGTCTAGCATTCGTTACTGTGTCTACTTCAGCATTTATAGCTATGGTTCTCTTGATTTTTGGCTTTTTGGATACTTGTTAAGGCTGTTGTTTTGGTGACAATAAGCTACCTAGGAAATGATGATGGTTGTTCAACTTGAGACACCTCCACTTGGATGCTTTAGGCAAGGCATTTCATTTCCATTGAGATAATGGATTGCTACAGCTTCCAGGTGGATGGGAGCCGAGCAGATGAACACGCATCTGACAAACACAGACACAGACAGCGCTTTCCTCATTTGTTGCTATGTCCCCTGGATACTGCCATTAGCAATTAATTTTTTAAAGGGGGGGGGTGAAAATCCTGTGGACTACACTTTTCCACCAAAAGCCGAGCCTGCAAGGCCTTGTGGGGAAAAAAAAAAAAAAGCAGCCTCTGAGGCTCCATCATGGACCTGCTGAATGAGAAGCGGGCATCTGAACTAGACTCCCAGTGACTGCATGCACAGCAGAGGTGGGAAGCCCTGGCTAAGGGATGAGGCCCTCCCAGCAAGGGAAGGCAGCAGGGATAGTCTCCTGTGCGTCAATGCAGACCTGAGAAAGTCTGTGAAAGAGCCGGGAAGGCAGCAAGCCTCTGCCGGAGTCTGCAGAGCATGTCTGGGCAGGGTTCCGGTGAGGCGGTGGTGAGAGACCTGGCAAAGTCCTCCCGGATGCTATGAGTTCCAGATAACCACAGACTCATCTTGGCTCAGCTATCAGCAGAGAAGCACACCTCTGGATAGAAACACAAAACGCATCAAGAGGAAATCAATTTCAGCACCTGGATCTACCCTGAAGCCTGGAGCCAGGAAAGCCAGGTTGGCTTGGGACATTAGTACCTGAGGCCTGCCAGCAGCTCAGGCTGAGCACACAGGGCTGAATGGACAAATGGAAGCCACCTACCACAAGGTGAGAAGTGGCTGTGGATCCAGCTCAGCATTGTTCTAGAAGAGATTGTCACTGTAGAAAGCCCTCAAATCCATTAGGAGGTGTACATATTGATAAAAGAGACAGAATTATAAGAAACAATAGGATTATCTCCCTTCAAAACTCAAGAGGAGCAACTACCTAATAATTAGAACTATCATTATTCACTACTAACAATTTTCCTCACTCACCAGTTTGACTCCTGCACACCAACAATCGAACAGTTAAAAATTAAGGGAAAGGTTAATATTTGCAAGAGCAAGAAATATTAAATGCTTAGAAATTTCAAATTTTACACACACAAAGTTAATTGATAAAAAGGATGTGTGCTGACCTTTATTACAAGGCCTACATGTTCATTCTCATAACATTTTGAAAAGTAATCCACTGCATTAAAAATAGCAAAGGCTTTTGGACAAATCAACACCAGAGTTTTTCCAGAAAATGTAAACACAAATATAGGAAAGAAAGAAAGAAAAGGAGAAGAGAGAAAAAAAACAGCAAAAAAAAAAAACAGAGATAATCCTACATGTAGTAACATATATATTTACTACAAGTTAATGTATTGATATAATGCCACATATACTACATTACAGTGTGTGTTCATATGTTATGTGACATTTTATATCAAGTGGCATATGAAAATATTGTTACTATAATTGAAACAGAATGGCAGAATGACATAGATAACAGAGCAGAAGTAGGCAGAGGAAGTTTGCCTAACACACTACAAATTTAAAAACAGAACCTGTGTTCTGAGATGGAATGAAGAGGGAGACCTACTCCATGGAAAGCATCCAGTAGGAGTCACATGCAAGATCTCAGGAAGTCTCAAGTTCTCCAATAAAGGCTGGATTGATTCCTCCTCTCTGGTTTCCACGGCCTTGTGCTCATCCAAGCAGAATACAGAAAAATGGATGACAATAAATACAGAATTGAAAGCGTAAATTAAAGAGAAGGAAAGTGCAGTGGAGAAACATGTATATTAAAATGAATAAGATGAGAACAAATGAGACCGAGGTGGCTCAGTGGTTATGACACCTTTTGCTTTTGCAGAGGATCAGAGTTCAATTCCCAGTACCCACATGATGGCTCAAAACCACCTATAATTCAGGTTTCAAGGGATCCAATGCCCTTTTCTGGCATCCACAGGTATTAGGCACACATGGTACATGATATATATAACCTAATAAAATTAATTAATCTAAAATTTTTAAAGGAACAAATAGTATGAGAATTCTGTATACACATCAAACAGCAGATAAAGTAAAAGAGATTTAGTGAATGGTCTACATCGGTAAAAATTAGACCCAAAGCAAAGGAACAAATATGAAGAAAAACCTGAAGAGCCCAAGTGATCTGTGAAATACTAAGTCAAAAAACAAACAAACACACTATACTATCAAGTCATGATGAGAAAAGAAATGAGTAAAATAAAAAGAGAATGCAGGAAACAGAGGCTCATAATAGTCCTCTTGGGGTCTAATGACATTTTAGCATTTTAGCTACTACCAATGCTAAGCTGATGGCGTGGGGGTGGGGCTTGACCCAGTGAATAGGACAGTGTAGCATGAATCTTAAAAGTTCTTATTAATAAAATCAAACCTGAGGCCAGTTATTGGGGTGAATGCTGGAAGATCAGAGAAGCAGAACAAGCCACAGCTACCTCACCTTGCTAGTTCCTCAGCTGATCCTGTTTCCTCAGACTGGATGCCTGTGTCCTCATCCAGAATGAATCTCAGCTGAACTGCTGCTCCAAAGCCTGAAAGCTTAACCAGCTAAAAGCTTCTAGTTCCTGGTCTTCACGCCTTATATACCTTTCTGCCTTCTGCCATCACTCCCTGGGATTAAAGGCTCACTTCTTGGGATTAAAGGCATGTGTCACCATGCCTGGCTGTTTCCAATGTGGCCTTGAACTCACAGAGATCCAGAGGGATTTCTGCCTCTGGAATGCTAAGATTAAAGGCGTGTGCTACCACTGCCTATCTTCTATGTTTAATATTGTGGCTGTCCTGTTCTCTGGCCCCAGATAAGTTTATTAGCGTGCACAGTATTTTGGGGAACACAATACCACCACAGGACAAACAGCTGACGAAAACAACTGCAGAGTGAATGGTCAGTGCAGAAGAGATCAGAAACCCAACAGAAAGCCAGCTGGTCTCTGATAATGAAGAGCTCCCAAAGAGGGAAAGTAGAAGGCTCAGCAGTATAGCTCACAATAACATTCTTCAAAAAAATAAAACTAAAGTCCAGAGGTGGACCGGGAGGCCCAGGCTTGTAATCCCAGATCCACAGGAACTGACGGCAGGAGGACCAAGCAGTCAAGGGCAACCTGGGTGACTTAGCAAAATTCTGCCTCCCAGGGAAAAGTATTAGGCAGGGGTGGAGCTACAGCTCAGTGGGAGAGTGCTTGACCAGATGCAGGAGGCCCCGGGTGCAGTTTCCAGAACTAATAATTATAATAATAATAATAATAATAATAATAATAATAAACCTGAAACATAGAACCTGCGTGCTAAACACTTACAACATCTATAGAAAATAAGTGACAGGAAATCAAGATGTCACCTTAATAACTATTTTACTTCAAGGAGAGAGATTTGATCTCCAAATACACTGACAGGAAATAGTGGTCCAGCACAGGAGAAAAAGTCAGAGGCTCCAGATTTTATCAGAACACGTTACTTCCAGAGCCCACAAAACACCAAGAAATTCCAAGAGAAGTAAAGTACGAAAGGAGAAATTCTAGCTAAGTTTGTTTTTCAGAATAAAGGCGAGGCTACAAAAATGAAAGTATGCTACTCTGAAGCCATTGTGGTGGGAGGAAAAAAAATATTCCTCTTTCTTAGTGATTCCTAAAATACTTTTGCCTCAAAGTGAAATTGTTGGGAGCCAAGGTTTTGAGTGTGAAACTTGCTTCAAATTAACTTTACCTCCTCTTCAGTTATATGGAAGTTAATACTTTTTATTAAAACAATACAATTTCAGGAAAATTTTATGCTAACTCAGAGTTATCATGGGACAAGATCTTTTAGTTAGCAAAAACATCACAGGACACACACGTATGCACACATAAGCACACACACATACATGCATACACAATGTGCACGCATACATGCATACCCACATGCACAGGTACACATGCACACACATGCAGGTTATCCCATAGAATATTGGTTTGAGGAGCCCCTGGGATACTAAAATCTACAGATGCTCAAGTCCCTTCCATAAAACGACACTCCACATGCCTTGTACACATCCCTTTGAACCCACGGACAGCCTTTTGTGCCCAGTCACTGATTCAGAGCATAGGTTTCTCTGTAGGCATTCAGGCTCCCCTGGCTCTCTATGACTTCTCATTCCTCACAGTGGCTTGTGTTCATGTTGCTCACTTTATTTCAAGGCAGCCAGGAGAAGGCAGCACAGTCATACCCAGCCCCAATCAGTTTTCTTCCCATAAGAAAGCCTTCAGAAGCAAACAGGCTGTACCTATACCCTCATTTGATAGCACAGGTATTTTTCAGCAGGGGGGGGCGGGGGCACCTTTGGGAGAGCAGGACAGCCTCTCAGTGGAGAAGCATAGTCTTGTCCAAAGGGAATGTGCTGCCATCACCCTTTCAAAGACATCAGTCCTGAGACTGGAAAGGAAGACTGTGTAGATGGACTAAGGTCTGAAAGGGACTTCCTTCACCCTTTGGGGATATCTAGTAGTTGGGTTTGAACTCAAAGGCAGAAAGGTACCTGGAGCTTCCAAGTAGAGAAGGAAAAAAATATATTATGTAGTGGTTTAGAGGCCCTGCATTAGGATAGCCTGGATTGGGACCTCACCCTGCATTTGCTGGCTGAATGTCTTTGAATGAGTCACCGAATGTCTCAGAGCCTCAGTTTCCCCTTTGGCAAACTGGGGTTATTCACATGCCTCCCAGAGGCTCTGTGAAGGTTGGTAGAATGATGCACACAAAGTGCTTACAGTTGTGTCTGGCTTGTCTGAAGCACACAATGACTGCTGGAGAATAGTTTCCTCACATGGAACAAGAAAGCAGCTCAGATTCTCACCCTCGAATTTGCCTGGTCAGAGAGTTGCCTGAGCTAAGATCCATCTCTTGCGATAGTGGGCAGAACGCCAGGCCAGCTTGTAACCCCACAGCCACAACGGCAGGTAAGGGCAGTGGGTCATTAGCAGCTGATATGACCTCAAATGCTCAGTAGCTGCAGATGTCTCAGAGTGACAACACAGTGTGGTACCCAACATCCTATGGCAAGCAGCTTTACATACTTTTAGGAGGCTGTGTTTCCAGTGGTCAAGCTAATTGCGCTCTCGTCCTCAAAATGTCCGTATCTAAAGGGAGTGAGGTGGCCCTCATCCACAGCAAGGCTCCCCATTTATTCTAGACCGGCATCCCAACACAACAGGTGTGGCTCCAGAGTACCAGTGACTATGGGCACTAGCACCTGCGTTTCTGTGGCTGCCGTGTCTTGGCCTCAGAGCCGTATACAGTCCCATACTACAGATGTGGAGGTATGAAAGACCCACTGAGCAGATGACTGGAACCCTTCTCTGCCTTGGATTGGCTCCTGTGAGTCATCCACAAATGACTCTGCCCAGACAGGGGGATTAGCCATCAGGGAGCCTTGTGCACCCTCCCCAGGTGGTGTTGACCCCATCAAATGAAAGTGCCTCCTCTCAAGGGGCAAGGCCCCTGGTAATCTTTGCCACTGAACTAAAAGCTTTCAAATGGGAGACAGAAGTGCCATAAATCTCAGAGGAGACGTTAAATATTTGTCATTGTAACACTTAAGACTTGTTTTAAGTCCATTCCTTTCTGAAAGCTTGTAACAAACAACGGGGTGACCTAGCCTCCACAAGTGCATCTCCCCGGGCTCAGCCCATGCGAGAGCGAGTCCCTGCATGGGCAGGCAGTTCTCAGCCACTGTGTGGTCTCTGGTCCTGGCCAGATGGGGACTCATCCCTTTTGTTTAGATGAAGCCAGCTCTTGCTTCTATGACATGAGGGTGGCCACGTTTTTAACTGGACTTTCTTTCAAACTGCCCATTAATCTTCCCCCGACCCCACCCCCCAAATGAGTGGGTGAAGTAAATTATTTACATTCTGATGTATCAAGAGCCCTCCTTGGGCTAGGCTCTCGTTGGCGCTCATGGGCAGCCAGGAGTGTTTTCCTCAGTCCCGTGTCTTGAGAATCAGTGTGGGATGAAATGGAATCAGGTGTGTGTGTCTCTTCCCAGCGTCAGCACACACGGCAGAGAAAAGCTGCTTCTCTCACGGAATTCCAATGCCACCACCGCCCTTCTGTCCCGGCACTATAGTCAGCGCTCTTAAAATCAATGTTCTGGACCCCTGAAGGGAAACCAAAGCCCCTCAGACCCTTCACGAGGGCTAGTTTTCCCCAGAGTGACAAGCCTCTGTGGAAGAATGCTATCACCTGCCTCAGCTCTCTAGGACCAGGAGAGCAGGAATCAGCAGCATGGAAAACTTTTAAGCAATAGCAAGGGGAGGTGGCTGAGGAAGAGGGCAAACCCCCCTCCCCCCACACACACACACACACAGTCCCACTCAGTCTCAGACTCCCATTCAGACCATTAGGCTTTCTCAAGTTGATTTTTTTTCTCAATGCTGGGAATGGACCCCAGGGCAGTGTGCATGCCAAATAGGCATTCTGCGTCTGAGTGCCAGCCGCAGCCCCCAAAATCCATTTTAATAATGACCAGAGTAGAAAGATCCTGGAAAGCCTAAGCAGGACCAAACACTAAGGACAGACCTCCTGCCTAAAGCCTAAACAATTCCTATTACGTTTAAATTAATCCGATTTTAACTACAGGGAGATAAATCAATCAATGGCCTCTGAGGGAAGATGGGATTCTAGGCACTTCTTCCCTCCCTTAATGGTCTGCCTCCATTTTTCTCAGCCTTCATCTCACCAAATAAGCAGTTGCTGTTTCAATTGAGTGCCGAGGCCCACTCCTGTAGTCCCAGCACTGAGGAGGCTGAGGCAGGAAGCACAGACTATGTGGCAAGACTTCATTATGGTGATATTTTGTGCTCTAACAAATAAAGATTGCCTGGAGATCGGAGTGTGGAGCTAGCCACTAATTAACCATAGAGGCTAGGCGGTGGAGACTCGTGCCTTTAATCCCAGCACTAGGGAGGTAGAGACAGTCATATAAGGCTGGAGGAGACAGGAGCTCAGTCCCTTTTGCCCCTTTTGGTCTGAGGATTCAGTAGAAGTACGAAGTCTCTCTAGTGGGTGCTCCTTTGCTTCTCTGATCTCTCAGCATTTACCTCGATATCTGACTCCGGATTCTTATTATTAAGACCAATTAGAATTCATGCTACACTTCATCTAAGACAATTTTTAAAAATAAACAAATGCAGTACTCATCAGGTACTCACCAGTCTTGCCCAAGCTTGGCCACTAAGCGGAGACACTCTTCTCCGGAGAAGCACCCCAGCCGTCCATCACTTCGCTTTGCCCCAGAGAACAATGGGAATGGGGCTTTGCAGCTGGATGGTGGGTTTCAGTTTCTTCATCTGACACTTGACTACAGTGTCAATGCATGTGATCCTCTCTTCTGCCCCAACCTGCTCTGCCCATGTAAGACTTAGAACTAACAAAATATCTATAAGCCCAGATCTGATCACAAAAAAAATATCAACAACAGGAAAGATCAAGTCGGTGTCTTCTCTCCAAAGCCTATCAGTCCTGTAGAAATGTTTCCCAATGAGAACAATTACCTAGATGAACTCCAGGACACAGAATTTAAAAGAACAATCAAAAACTTGACCAAAGAACTCAAGGAGTATAAAGAAGACACTTAGAAACAGCTCAGTGAAATCAAGGAGAAGGAACCCAGGAAGAAGAAACACCTGAGTAATACCCAAGAAAAGACAGACATAGGCTAATGGAAATGACAAAGATGAATTGAGAGCAGAATTCAATAAGGAGATAGAAACAGGGAAGAGGACGCAAGCTGAGATGAAGATGGAATTGAAAAACCCAACAACTCAACTAGCAAAGTCGAAGGGAAGCCTTACAGATAGAGTGGATCAAACAGCAGATAGAGTATGAGGGCACAGAGAATCTAGACCAAATAAACAAAGAATATGAAAAAATAAACATAAGAAGGGAACATATAGGGAATGTGGGGCACCATGAAGAAACCAAGTCTTTGGATTAGAGAAAGAAACGAGGGAGAAGCATCCCAAGTCACTGGCTTAGACCAGATTCTCAACAAGATCATAGAAGAAAACTTCCCCAAACAAGGAAAGACACACCCACAGAGATCCAAGAAGCACACAGAACACCAGGTAGATAAGACTAGAAAAGAAAATCCTCATAGTATATCATCATTAAAACACTAAGTATGCAGAATGAGGGAAGTGTATTGAAAGCTGAAAGAGCAAAACCACAAGTCACATGTAAAGGAAAACGTATCAGAATAACAGTAGATTTTTCAATGGAAACTTTGAAAACCAGAAGAGCCTGGAGCAATACATTCCAAGTTCTAAAAGATTGTGATTATCATCCTAAACTAATACAGTCACAAAACTACATACATAATTGAAGAAGAGAGAGAGAGAAGCATTACACTTTATAAAAAGCCTTAAAAATTATATCTAATAAGCCAAATCTTAAAAAAAAAAAAAACAGAAGAATTATTCAGGGCTGAAGAGAGGAGTAAACATAGACAAGAGACTTTGGAAAGAAATATCAAGCCATAATCATTAAAACACAAAGTACAACCAAGAACACAACCCTAAAAACCAACAACATGATGCCCACAATTAACACACACATTTCAATACTACATTGAAGTATCAGTGGTCTCAATGCTCCAGTCAAAAGGCATGGGCTGACTGAATAGATCAGGAAACAAAAACCACCTGTCTGTTGTTTCCAAGAAACACATCTTAGCTTTCAAGATAGGCACCACCTTAGAGTAAAGGGTGGAGCCAAGTAATCCAACCAATCGGGACCAGGAGGCAAGCAGGCATCACTATTCCAAGTTAGCTCTAAACACCTACACTAAAAGAAAATCACAAGAAGCACAAATAAATGACCTAATGATGCAATGGGAAAAGTTGGGAAATGCAATGGGAAAACCAAGTCCAAATACAGACAAATATCACACAATCATCTCAATAGATGCAGAGGGGAAAAGCCTTTGAAAACATGCAACTTGCCTTAATGATGAAAGTCCTAGAGAATTTAGGAAGAGAGGGAACAAACCCCAACACGCTAAAAGCTACATACAAGAAACCCACCACCTACATCATGCTAAATGGAGAAAAGCTTAAAGAAATCCCACTGAAGTTAGGAATGAGTCAGGAATGTCTGCTATCCCCAACTCCTTTTCAATATTGTACTCAAAGCACTAGCTGAAACAATGAGACAAGAGAAGAGAATTAAAGAGATACAACCAGAGATAGAAGAAGTCAGATTATCACCATTTGCAAATGACATGATACTATATATTAGAGATTCCAAAACCATCTACCAGAAAATTTCTAGAAACAATAAACAAATTCAGCAATGTGGCATGATACAGAACCAACTTACACAAATCAATAGCTGTTTTTTAATACACCACAAACAAACACACAGAAGAGGAGATTATGGACACACTTCCATTCACATAGCCTCAGAGAAAGTAAAATAAATACTTAGGAATAAACCTATTCAAGGAAGTGAAGGGCCTCTACAATGAAAACTTTAAACCTCTGAAGAAAGACATTAGAAAATGCAAAGACATACTGTATTCACAGATTGGTAGAATTAATATTGTGAAAATGATCATTCTACCAAAAGCTACTTACAGATTCAATGAAATCTCAATCAAAATCCCCATCTTATTCTTCAGAGAAATAGAACAAACTATCCTGAAATTCATATGGAACCACAGAAGACCACAGATAACCAAAATAATCATGAGCAAAAAGAAGAGTAATAGGGGGCTTGTCATTCCAGATCTTAATACATATTACAGAGCCATAGTAATAAAAAACAATATGGTACTGAGAAAAACAGACACGTAGACCAATACAACAAAATCAAAACCCAAACACAAGCACACGTAACTTCAGCCACTTATTAGTTGACAAAATGACAAAAATATAAGGTATAAAAAAGAAAGTATCTTCAACAAATGTTACTGAGGAAACTGATTGTCCACATGCAGAAGAATGAAACTTGGCCCTTATCTATCATGCGGCACGAAAACTGACTCCAAATAGATCAAAGAACTAAATGTGAAATCTGAAACACCAAAAGCGCTAGAAGATAGCGCAGGCAGCACCCTACCATGGTATCCTACCTACAGATGTGGAAACTGAACAGGACTAAAGAGGAAAGGCCAACAGTCGGGAAGTGAGATTCTGCCTCCTGGTAATGTCAGTTACACGGCCTCATCAACACGGCTGCCTAAACATAAGCTGAATAAGAACATCAATAGACATGTCGATGTGGACGAGGAAAAGCCCACAAGGCCTACACCAACTCTACACAAAGAACTACAGGCAACTGAGCAACGCTGAGAGTGGGAGAAGCAGTCGTCCCTGGGGAAAAAAAAGCACACCAACTGGGCATCCAGTACTAAGTGGTCAGCCCTGAAGACACACATACAAGTAACATCACACAGACTGAGCACATTGTGTTTAGGAAGTTAAAAGTTTAGGAGGGAAGCAATGGAAGGGTCAAATAATGTAATTTTAATTTCAAAACTTAAAAATAATAATAATGGTTTAAAAAAAACAAGATGCAAAGTACAAACTACCTGGGCACCTTCAGAGTGATATGATGTTAAAATGTGGGCCATGCCACGTGAGAGACTGGAGCCCTGGTGCACAGAAGACAGAAAATATAAGCTATGACAAGCACAGCAAGTGCATGGAAGTTTCCTCTTGGTATTTGCTCAAGACATACAAAGCACAAATCTACCCCAACAATGGGGTATGAGTGATGAGGGCTAGAGAGTGAGAACTTGTCTCAAAAAACAAACAATCTAAGATCAAACCAAAATAGGAATAGAATGTCATGGAATGTAATCTAAAATAGAGAGAGCCAATATCTTATCTGAAATGTGTGAGGCCAAAGGGTTTGGCATTTTGATGTTTTTATTGTGGGGTTCTTACATATACACACTGGGATATATTGGGGATACTATGCAGCTCTAAACACAAATCATTTAGGTTATGTGTACACCTTAGCCTGAAGATAGTTTTATACAACTGTGAACCGGGCTTTTTCTTTGGGGCCACCAACCAGCTCCCAAATCAGGACACGGAGGTTTCTTATTAGCTACGAATGCTCAGCCTAGCTTAGGCTTGTTTCTGGCTAGCTCTTTTAACTTAAATTAACCCGTTTCTCTTTATCTACTTTTTGCCTCGGGACTTTTTCCTTTCTTTCTGTATAGCTCACTTCCACTACTTCTTGTGTCTGCTGGCTGGCAGCTGCCTGGCTCCTTGCCCCCGGTGTGTCCCTCTTTTCCTCCTCATTCTCTTCTTTCTTCTCTCTTCTCTCTAGCCCAGGTTTTTCCTCCTATTTATTCTCTCTGCCCCACAGCCCTGCCTATACCTCTTCTGCCTAGCTAGTGGCCATTCATCTCTTTATTAGATCAATCAGGTGCCTTAGACAGGCAAGGTGAAACAGATGCAACACATCTTTACATGATTAAACACACATCCTTACATCGTTAAACAAATGCAGCATAAACAAATGCAACATACCTTCACACAGACAAGGAAACATTCTGCAGCATAAACAAATGTAACAGATTTTTGGCCAGTTAAAATAATATTCTACAACACAATTGTTTTAGTGTTCCTGCGTTCATCACGTGACTTATCGCAAGGTCAAGTATGGAATTTCCACTGAGAGCAGTATGTTGACACTCAAACAATTTCATGTTTTGGACTATTTCAGTTACCAATTTCAAACTAGAGATACCTAGCCAGCACTAAGTAGAGGGAGAAGTAGAACGATGTGCTATCATTTGTATTATTAAAACCAATAAAACAACCATGCTTGTAATTATTTCCATTATGAGGACTATCTTTGAAACAATACACAAGAAACGAGCTATAGTGTGTCTCTGGGAAGAGACGCAGTGACTGCTGTAAGGGCTAAGAGAGAAACTCATGTGTTGCTCCCCATGTTAATTATTCAGAAACTTAAGTGAGACCTGAAGAGGTGGCTCGGGGGTTAAGAGTGTACTACTCTTGCAGGGAACCCGAGTTTAGTCCCCAGTACCTATGCCAGGCAACTCAGAACCACCTGAAACTCCAGCTCCAGGGATCTGATGCCCCATTCTGGCCTCTGAGGGCGCTTCACTCATGTGCACAAACCCACACAGAAATTCACATACATTGTCAGAAATAAAGTATTTTAAAAACAACTTAAATACTTGTGTTTCACTTCCAGTTTGTAAAAGACAGGAACAGGAACACATCCCAAGCAGTAGGAATAAGACACACATGGAGGATGCTTGAGTTATTCAGCCAAGAGATGTGTCACACATTTTTACAGCCTGGAGCCACTGCTGGAAGGGTCCAAGGATTTCCACATATTTCTGAAGGGCCCACAGCCAGACTGCAGACTGGAGTCACAAAATGTATCTGTTAATAGAATTCCCATCTCAGAGGTACTGCGCTGCCACCCGAGCGGCACTTGGAGTCTGGCTTATTGATAGATGAGTAAGATTGAACACGACACCTGTGTCCAGGGAATCCCCTGGTGCCAGTTAACCAGCACTTAGACCAGCTACTTTGGAACAATTACCTTCAGACTGGGCCCACCCTCGCAGAACAGAATCATCACCCTAAGTACTTTCCCAGTTCCCCACAAATGAGGATTCTTGTCCTGCAAGAGAGAACGGGGCCATATTTTATTCAAAATCGAATCTGCCATCTCCTTTTTATTTCCTCTGCTGTCTACCTTAGATCACAAAGCCTGTCACAGCAATGTCCTTCTGAAGGATTTCAACAGCCCCATCTTTACAGACTTTCAATGGCCATTCCAAGTTCATGCTCAATGAAGCACATGGACCTTTCACTGTCTGCTCTTGAAACGCTCTTTCAGCCTGCTCTCACCCACTCCCATGCGTCTCCGCAAGAGTCCCTGAGCTGTCTCCAGCCCTGTCACCATCTTCCCAACCTCCAAGCCATTGCTCAGGCTTGTCTCTTCATTACCTTCCTAATGAGCCACCACCCATTTATCAAGCCTCGGATCCAATTCACCTCCCAATGACATAGTCTCCAGCTCCAGGAGACCAAATTGATGGATACCGTTTCCTTAATTCCAGGGCAAAGACTTGGCGTGAATCCCTGCTGCAGTTTTTACCACACTGCCTGATTGAGTCTCTCATCCATCTCTCCCCAGTATTTGTCATCCCCGCTAGAGACAGGTGTGAAATACTCTTGTGTATACCCACAGCGCCTAGGTTACCCAGCTTTTAGAACACATTGCATGCTCAATGCTGTCTCTAGCGAACACAAATTCTCTAATGGCTGCTGAAATGCCCAGTTCCATTTCTCATCTGCAGAAATAGTTTAGCCCAGTCAGGCTGCTTTGGCCAGGGAGACTGTCCCACCCAGGCAAGTGGCCCCAGCTGGAGCGTCTACTTCCCCCTCCAAACCTTCATTTACCTCTTTCTCTTTGTCTTTGTCTTTGCTGTGATGTCGCTGAGCCCCAACCAGAAGATGTAAGGTGAAACAGCCGGCTGTGTTGACAAGATGTGGGGTTCTTGTTTGCGGGCAGCAGTATGTATGAGGCAGGCACAAAGGTGTTCACAACAGCGCGCAAACTGGAGACAACCCATCGCCAGAGAGACTGAGAAACTGACTGAGTCCTTCAGTGGGTTACTACAGAGAGATGAGAAGAAATCACAGTTCTACAAGCCAGGGGAGTTAAGAAAACCCCAAAGAACCAAAGCTCAAACCCACAAAAAGCCTATCTATGATGCTAGAAATCATTGCTTGGAGCATAGCAACAGTAGGGAGGAAGGAAGGCTTTCCTGTGGTACTGCTAAACATTCCAACTTGTGATCTGGGCTGTGTTACATCCCTTGCATTTTGAAGGTGTATCAAATATATGGTTTGTGTTATACTGGAATAAAAATAAGACCCCACAGCATCTAAATAAAACCCTACAGCATCTAAATAAAACCCCACAGCATCTAAATAAAACCCTACAGCAATCTAGCTGGCACCTTCACATGGGAGGAGTCCTCTTACATGGCCAACGATCCATTCACTCATGGAATTTGGCTGCCCTTCATACATCTGAGTATGTTTGGGAGGAGGCTCAGTAGTTCTGAATTGAACTGAGACCATCAGTGTGCATACTAAGTTAGCCTTTGACATCTCTCCATGTACAGTATTGAAGACAGTCTCTGTAGAGACCAGACAACCCAGTCTGGGTCCTGTGGGTGGCTCGGTAACTTGAGTACTTGTGTCCCTTTGGGATTTTTGGTTTGGGAGAAGGCTGATTGACATCTAGGATGCCAGCAATGTCCATCTCAGTTCACCTCCTTCAGGTCAGCACTACTTAGAGCGAGGTCCACAGATCAGTGGGTGCAATGTCAACCTAAAGCCTGTTAGAAATGCAAATCATGAACCCCACCTGGATGACCAAATGAGAACCAGAGTGGAAGGTCCCTAAGAATATGAAGCATAGCTTTTATTTTTTTTCTGTGTTGGGATGCAATTGCAGCCTGAACTTGAAATGTTTCCCACAGGCTCGTGTATATGAACACTTGGCAGCCAGTAGGTGGTGCTGTTTGGGAGTTTGGGAGCCTGAGGAACATTTAGGACATGGGGCTTAGTTGGTAGTAGTAGGTGGCTAGTAAAGGGCCCCAACAGTTATAACTACTGCCAGTTTCAGTCTAGTTGCCCTGTCTCTGCTCCATGGTATATAAAGAAGCTGCTGTCACACATATGGGATGTCATTAGCTCACTGTACCTTTCTTTCCATGTGGGCTGAAATCTCCCTGAAACCATGAGCCTAAATAAATCTTTCCTCTCTTAAGTCTCTGCCAGGTGTTTGAACACAGTGATGAAAAACTAACCAATTCAGACGTGTTGACAGCTGGGCCCTCATCCACGTTTCTACGGTTAGCCAATTCTTAGAGCTAGCTGCTCAAAGGGTGTTTTCCAAATACAAACCAACCAACCCAGAGCCCACACACTAACCATGCCTTCTCTCAAGCTCTAAGGATGATCTCTACCTTTCCCAATCTCCCCAGGACCCACTAACAGACCACTAGGGATAGCCCCTGGGCCCCAGAGTCCCTCCATGATCAGAGCACACCGATGTTAAGCTTGCTGCTTTCCTAGGTAGGTTATTCCTGCAGGAATCACAATACAGTCCATGCCTGCAGCTTTCCCATTTCTGTGTGGTCCCAGCATTATGACACATCTCTCTCTTAGAAGCCATGAATTGTAAGCTACTTTTTCTTTCCCTTTAAAAAACATTGCTACTTTTATTTCATGTGTGTAAGCATGCATGCACAAACGCCATGCATATTAGTGGAGGTGAGAAAACAACTTGTAGGAGTCTCTTTTCTCCTTCCATCACGTGGGTCTTAGGGATCAAACTCGGGTCATTAGGATTGGCAGAAAATGCCTTCACTGGCCCTACCTCTCACAAGCTACATAAGCTACCTTTTCAATGTAGTTTTCTCCTTCTCTGTTTGTCTCCCTATGGCTCTACTATACCCTACTGGGTTTTTCTGGTTACTACCTCCATCCAGACTTAGGATCCAAGGCACAGTTTTCTGCCCTTAGGCTATGACGAGATTCCAGGTTTTGCTACTTGTACAATACTGCCAAACTCCTTTGGAGCCAGAGAACCTTGCATCTCCCTCCAGGATCTGACCCCCA
>CABHPQ010153050.1:1350-18969 GCA_902168405.1 Peromyscus aztecus | reverse complement strand
TCTTTGGATTTGCCCTTCATTCAGTTCTCAGATTTAAATCCTTTAGAGTCCACCAGACAGCAGAACATTCCACTTTCGATCAAGGTCTACCTTCAGTGTCCCCTCTTCCGTGGAAGCTGCTGTGGTTTTCGCTTTGAGTAGAGCCGTTCTCTCCAGTTTCATTCTCATGGCAATTTTCTGGAACTCTGTCTTGTAACCCATCTTCCTTTTTCTCTTAGCTAACTGTGCAATTGAATAGAATTAAATGTATATTATACACACACACACACACACACACACACACACACACACACACACACACGCACGCACTTAAAATCTAAGAGACGCCCCAAACAATAACAACTATTGTGGTTGCCCTTGATGGCCTCAGAGACTGAAGGTACACCCCTATTGCTGAAGGCACCATGTCTTAGAACACATGGCTCAGAGGATCCAAGCTGGATCTGACCTGGCAGCCTCTTCACTGAGATCTAGCTTTCACAGTACCAGAAGGTTCTGTGCAAGCTACCAATGGAGATAAACATCCGATAGTCCTACCGAGTCCTATGACATCTGTGAACCATAACAGTGACCAGCATGACAAGATAGTTCTATAATGGGGTAATAGTGGCATGCATAGCTTGGTAGTAACCAACAGCTGTCTAATTGAACTTAAGGCCTGCTCAAAAAGAAATTATGTCTGATAATGGAAACCTAGCCAACTGCCCAGGGCTGGTGAGGCCATGGATCTTAGAGGATAGCCAACAACCTCCACTTTCCTAGACCATCAGAATTCCTAACTCTGTTCTGAGTGCTTATCCTTAGAGCCAAAGGTAAGTGCAGCTTTCACACTCACCACTCATCAAAGAATCTTCTGTTTGTCTTTGCATCAGAGACCATTACAGAAAAGCCACAGATGCTCAAAATGCAGAGAACAAACTGATCATGGGTGTTCAGTTCCAATGGACCCATGTACCACACATCCCCTACACCTAAGGTTCAAGGAACATCTCAGAAGAGGGGGAGGAAAGACCGTAAGAGATCCAGGAAATCTGCTGTGACAATGTGTCTCCTAGAACTAACAAGGAATCTTTTAGCAATCTTTTATCATTTAGCAATGATACCTGCTAAACAAGACCTGAAAAAGAACAACACCAATAGACATGCTAACATGGGAGGGGGACTATCACCAGGCCCCAATCTTAGACAAAGAACTACAGGCAACCGAGGAATGCTGGGAGGAAGAGAATTAGTCTTCCCCATGGAAAAGTCTCTTAATCAGGTATGCAATGCCAAGCAGTCAGCTATGAAACCATATACACACAACTAATGGACTCAACAGATTGTATTTTTCTATCTGTGCACCTAGATGCATAGCAATAACAAAGAAAAAGAGTTTCATTTTTTTTTAATTCTCAAGGATTTAGAGGGAGCAAAGGAGGGATGGAAGGAGCTGAGGGATGAAATGACGGGGGAAATGGTGTAACTGCATTTTAATTTTTAAAAAGCAAAGGTTAAAAAAAAATACCTGCCACATCTAACTGGATAGTTTATGGTACGTCTCTATAAAATGGCCTTCTCTGGTCCCTGAAGAGACTGAAGCAAAAACTTTTGGCTTCATCGTTATGAATTAAGAAGAGAAAATTATAAATATGCCCAGAGTTTGGCAAATATCATCTTCAAAACTTTATTGGGCAGAGTAAGGTTTGCTGGCTCCAAAGTACTGATAGTCATCCAAGGTAATTTTACAGCAAGTTCTCGCACTTAAAATCTTGACTTGGACATCCACCAAGTCTATGCAGGAGTATTCTTATATGGCCGGCATAGCTCAGCTGCTCTGGGAGAAGAATTTGTACTTAGGAAATGGTGCAGAATTGCCCAAGTAGGAGGAGCTGGCTACTCTCCTGGGTGTCAGAAGTTGTGAAAGTGCATCCCGGGATGGCAGCCAGACTCAGGTGAAATCAAGCATAGTCCAGGCAGCACTGGGATGGGCATCTAAAGCCTAAGACACAGTCAGGAGGAATAACTGGGCCCCTGCCACCTGCTGTTTGGGTGTGGCTAAGGGATGTGTTAACATTCCACTCTGTAATGACTGCCTTCCCCCTGGTCCATAAACTTCCTTTTCCTTAGCCCCGAGGTATAAACTAAAATTAGTTTCTGTAACTATGATGTCTAAGGCATGAGGGGTTTATGGACTCACATTTGATCTTCTTCCCTGCATGGCATAAATGCTCTGTGGGCTTGCTCACTGAAAGCAAGCTTCTAAAATCTTCCTTCCCTTACCCTTTATGACCTGGTTTTCATCAGTTTTGCTTCTTGATGAATTCCTGAATGGTGTTCCTAGTCCTTAGAGATGAGCACAATGTTTCTTTTCCCGCTTCTGTCCCTGAACAGCAGGTTTTGATGGGAGGTCCTCTTACAAACTGTCGGGCCTCTGGAGTGCTCCTTTCTCCTGTGAGTGCTAGTGTGTAGCTTCCTGCCATTTCCAGTTGCGAGTTCTCAGTGATGTCTGGTCAGCTGTGTGTTCCTGTTCCTGCTTCCTGCCTTTCATAGGTTGCTGCCTACCTGGGTCTCAATCCACCTAGAGCTAGCATGTTCCAGACTCGTTAGGACTGGATATCCCGCTGTCTCTTGCAGTGGGGTGGCTTCAGTTTAGATACTCAAATGGGTAGATATTTCCATCCTCCAGGAATCAGCTCAGTGCTGTCACTCATTCCACCAAGAGCCAACACCTGGCTTAGACAGATTTCCTTACACGTCACTGGTTTTCCACATCTGTTCTACAGGTCTCTCTTTGGTCAGTGTTGGAAGACATGAAGACATAATACACAAAAAGGACTTTGTAGATGAGCATGAGTGGAAAAGAACAAGTGAGACTATTCTACAGGATTCTTCAAAGGAAGAATCCATGGCACCTTTGCTATGCAAACACACCAGGACCGCACCTAAGGAGGGTTAGACTGCTCTGTGTCCCCAACGCTGACATAGCCATGTGTCCCCGTTTGGTTTTTCATTGCTGTGATACACACCATGACCAAAAACAACTCAAGGAGGAAAGGGTTTATTTGGGTTATACTTCCACATCACAGTCTATCCCCGAGGGAAGTCAGGGCCGGAACTCAAGCCGGAGCAGAGGCAGTGTACCAGCCTGCTGTCAGTATACCTCCTAGGCCCGCCAGCCCAAGGACAACACCACCCACAGTGGGCTGGGCTCCCTCACCTCAATCATTACTCAAGAAAATGGTCCACCGACATGCCTACAGGCCAGCTGATAGGAGCATTTTCTCAGTTGACATTCCCTCTTCCCATATGACCCCAGCTTGTGTCAAGTTGATAGACCAAAAAAAAAAAAGCCCTAACCAGAACATGGACACCATACCATATCTTTTCTGAAATATGTTATTATACTTAATGTTTAAGGAACAGACACTGAGAAATGTTTTCTAGTGAAAAACCTACCATCCAAGTTATTGTACAACAATCTTTCCTGCTTCCTTTCAAATGAGCGCTTATCTCTACCTGTGAATTTGTCTGTTGTTTCTGAAAGAAAATAAGAATGAGATAATTCGGCATGTCTGAGCTTCCAGAGAACTTTAAACCTAATTTAAGACTATGTTGAAGGTTTTTGAAATTTAAGGAGAACAAAAGGAATCAAAGAAAGTGTTTAAGTCAGGGTTCCAGGGTTCTCAATAAGATAGACAGACAGACAGATGATTGAGAGAGAGAGAGAAAGAGAGAGAGAGAGAGAGAGAGAGAGAGAAACGGAACTGAATCAAATGACTGAGGCAGAGATGTAGAAAAAAAATAAACCATTCTGGAAGCTGGAGACCTGCAGAATGGTTCATTTTATATCCAAAACCTTAGAACTAAGAAAGGAGATGATTTCATTACTACTCAGAGCAAGGAGCTAAAAACCATGGGGTTCACTGGTATAAGACCTGGAGTGTTGACAACAGATTGCCTTGAGTTCTGCTGTCCAAGGCAGGAGGATGACCACAATCAGGAAGAGAAGGAAATGCTTTTTGTCCTACCTGGGTCCAAAGCAACTGAATGGTGCTCACTTGGGTTGCAGATAGTTCTCCTCACTCACGCACAGACTCAAAACCATCCTCTCTGTAAACTCTCAAAGATTCACCTGGACTTGGTGTCATACCAGTTCTCAAGGTTATTTTTTAATCCAGCCAAGTTGACAAATAAAGCCAACCATCACCACATTTGCCATTTTCAGCCATGGTGGAAATGCAAACCAAAGCTATAATGTTGTATAAAACCAAAGACTTTAACAAGGAGACAGACTATAACAAATGTTGACAAGAATATGTATATAATAAGACATTCATTGGCTGCTGGTAAAAATTGTAAAATGGAACAGCTGCTTTTGAAAATAACTTGGCATTTCCTTGAAAGTTAAACATATTATTATAATGTTACCCAGGATCTCTACCCCTACACACTCATGAGAAATGAACACAGATGCACAGATGCACACAGACAAACACAGACACATACATACACACACACACACACACACACACACACGTGCACTCAAAATGTGTTCACAAGTATTTATAACCAACTATATCATATTAGCCAACTAATGGTAACATCCTAAATGTTCATTGACTGGAAAATCAATGTAGCACGTCCACTACTATATTTATGTAAATAAAGTGAAACTATTTTATTTCTCAGTGAAAAGGAAGAGCACAGCATAACTTTTGGAGACAGAAATAGGAGGGTTCCAGGAAAGGGAAATGACACTAATGGGTGAGGGACTCTTTCCCTTGTAATAAAATGTTCTAAAATTAGACTTTGGTTACATGATTGCATACTTCTATGGATATGCTAAAGAACCTTGAAGAAAACACTTTAAATGGGGGATTGTATGGTATTTGATTTATATCCCCCAAAATATTAAAATTTCTTACTCAAAATGGTTGTCCTTTCTCTGTATGATTTATTTTTGAGAGTTGTCGGTCTAGGAACACAAAATTTTAATTACTCAGAAAAAGTTCAAAGGATCAATTGTAAAACATGGTGATAATATTGTACAAAAAAGTGGGTTTCATGTGTCCACACCACTAGAGATGACAAACATATGGAGTGACACATGCTCTCTTGTTCACATTAGCCAGGCTGCAGTGTACCCATGTTTTGATGCAGCCTGCTGTACATTCCCTGTAGACACACTTTTATTTGTCAAAGCATCCACTGGTTATTTTATGTCACTTTGGCCAAATACCTAACAGAGGCAACATAAGGGCAGAAGGAGGTTGATCTGGGCTCATAGTTTGTGCCATTGGTGTGTGGAAGGCATCGTGGCTAGAGCTCTGTCCATGCTGGAAGAATCTTGGCCTATCTAGAAGGAAGGAGAGTTCCAGTTAAAACCAGATCTCCTGAAGGGACCAGTGTTGGCACCAGATACCCCAAGACCAAGTACTCAGCACAAAGGTCACTTGTCCCAGAGGGACAAAGGGCAGGAAATGAGAGACAAGGACAGGAACTAAAGAACCAGGGAGAAGGGGAAGAGACATCTATCCCAGGGGAACAAAGGACTGCCTCTGGATAGAGAGGAGACAGATGTGGCCCATAGGCAAATGGTGGTTTATAAAGATAAAGGAGGAAACCCTGTATTAGGATGAGATGCTTAATTTTAATTGGGTGTGTTAATTAGGTGAGCCAAAGGAAGTTTTTGATTGCTGGACTTCAATACTTTGATTGCTGGACCTTGGTAGTCAGCCTCGGGAGAAGGAAGTGGCCGAACAAGGGAATAGACCTTGGTGGCTAGCTTTAGGAATGTCATCTAATGGTTTTTAGCAAGACAGAGGGGATGGGGGAGAAGGGTAAGGCCTGCCAGATCCATGTTCCCATGCTTGCTAGCTAGAGTCCCTTCCTTCCAGCCTAGTTCCTCCAGATAAACACCAGAACCCAAAAGTGGCAAGCATCTCAGAACAGTACCACCAGCTGGGAGCTTACACACACAAACTTCTGGGGGACATCTAAAGTATAATAAAGGAAGCAGGGCAGGACAGGGTGGAAATAACTTGGGGAGCAGTTTCCTCTGAGGTTAAAGCCTTCGATCTTGTAGATCAATGTCTTAAGACATAAGCTATGAAAGCGAATGTAGAACAGCATGGTATTTTAAGACAGGATGTTTACAGGGAGATGAAGCACTCCATTCTGTAGGGAAGCTTATAACATGGGAAGTAAACAACTCAAAAGAGCTTCAGGAAGTCCCTGAAATTGACTAGATTCACCCTACCCCAAGAGTACATAAACAGTGAAGACTGCTGAGAGAAGGCTCTCCAACAAGACAAGCTGCGAAAGACTCTGAGAGAAACCAAGACGCCTGGAAGAAGCAGAGACCAGCTGAGCCACCTGCAAAGGACACTCTGTAACCTGTTGAGTGGCCTGCAGACTGTGCAGTGAGCTTCAGGTTTCCATCTTGTGTGAGCTGTCACCCATGCTGGGGTGGACTTTGGTGATGCAGATGTTTGGAGGGTCATTCTGTACCTGTAAGTAACCCCTTATGCATACTCCTGTAAGTAACCCCAATCAGATTCACTAGTTCATCAAGTTGGACATTGGTGATCTCTGTACTTTGGTCTGTCATTGGTTCCTTATCTGGGGTAGGTACACATTTGTTCATATCTCCCCAGGAGTGGTGTCACACAGCAATAAGAAATAATGGGCGGTGGGAAGAAGGACAGTGAAAGAGTTAAACATAAGAAAGAGGAACAAGTACCAGCCTCAGGCCCCCAAACCAGGCCCCCAAACCGCTAGCCTCAGCAGAAGTATTCTTGTCATATTTCTTGTGGCATCAGCAGAATAACCTTGTGACATGGTCTGGGTCTAGCAGAACATCCTGTGGCTATTCTAGGAAGAAAAGCAGCCCCCATGGAAAGTCCCCATAGCTGTATCCCCCCTCCCCGGTGCTGATCTTTAGACTAGCCAATTGTGTATTGCCCCGAATGCTATGCTAATATTGTGGTTTATGCCTTTAAAAGATGCCTGCAATTATTGTTCGGGGCTCCTCTCACTGAATGGTGTAGGGGGGTCCGTTTGCGCAAACGATCAAAATAAAGTCTCTTGCTGATTGCATCAACTGGACTGGAGTCCGGGTTTCTGGGGCGCCCACCTGAGAGGATAGTGCCCTGAGTCTGGGGTCTATCAGACAGAAGGATGAAAAAAGAGAAAGAGGGAAGGGAAATGGGAGGGGGATATAGAATACAGGGAGAGAGGGAAAGAAAGGTATCAAGAGCTGTTGGCGATATGAAGTAACTGGAGAATTCATATACTAATGATGTTGAGTGTAACATTATTATAAGAAGGTAGTTCTGTATTGAATAGGTACTGTCACAGAAAATGAAAAAAAAATTATAAATGACTGAAATGTCTCATGTCAGGCCCAAAACAATTGGGCCAAAGTCAACCTTTTCAAGTTCCCAGGTATTCGTCAGAGCCATCAAAAGCTTGCTGTTAATGCTGGCATTCTGCCCCCTAGCATTTCAGGCCATGCCAAACTACCTTGTCTTCATCCTACTATGATAACAATAACTGGAATTTATGGAGACTAAACCCTAGAGATGTCTCAAGATCTTAGTACATATTTTTGTCTTGGAGCACTAAGGCCTTGAATATACTCGGTAAGTATGCTGTCATTTAACTATACCCAGAGCCTTCTTTTAACCTTGGTTTGTGTTTGTTTGTTTGTTTGTTTGTTTGTTTGTTTGTTTGGGATAGTTCTGAGTCTTGAACCCAGGAACCCACATGGGATAGGCAAGCACCCTACCACTGAACTGCACCCCAATCCTTCCTGTTACTTGAATTTTGAGACTGGGTCTCATTAAGGTGTCAAAGCTAGCTCCAAACTTGGAATCCCCCTGTTTCAGCTATGATGGTGGACCTGAGACATGAAGGGCTGGCTTCTGTCCTTTCAGAAAATCTTAAATAGCCCTGTGAAACAGGTGATACTGCTCATCCTCTGCAGACAAACTAACATGAGGCTAGAGGTGATTGAGAGCTGTACCTGTGACTAACAGCCCCTGGTGTAAGAAATGGCCGCCTTCCCTCTGCTCTGGGCCTTCTTGGCTTTGGATTCAGTGAGAGGGTCAGATGCTCTGCCACCCTGTCTCCTGGAAAACAGAAAGGCCAGAGCTCAAACCCCAGGAGACAGAAGGTTGCTCCAGATTCATGACATTTAGTGAGTCATAAACTTGTCCTGAGTGTCACCTTTCCTGCCTAGGTAGGGACTTCATCACTGAGCTGTCAAATGAGGCTAATTTGGCCAAGACGGCATCTTCTCTGTGACACGATTTGACTGCAGGAGATCTTCCTTTTGACCTTGAGCCCAGGATTAGGAAAGCAGAGACTCAAACAATGAAGCCAGGTTGGGTGAGCCCTCAGGCTTGGCGCTCAGTTCTGCCTGGGCTGCTATTAGTGAGGACGGAGAAGGAGCCTGTACTGCCATTAGCAAGGAAGCAGAGCTGACTGCATAGGTGCAAATTCCAGGAAGAAACCTGCCTCCCACTTGAGAGAAGAGGAACAATGAGAGCCTTGTTCACTCAGCACTCAACCACTGGCCTGGCTTGGATAAAGGCTGATGTGTCCTTCGGTTCCATGCTCCATCTCCATAATCCCCCCGCAGGCTTCAGCCAAGAAACATGGGCTTCCTCTCTCTATTTCCTCTCTTAACCCGAGGGCCTGTTGGTGCATGCTCTAGAAGAACTAACTGTGTGTTGTGAGGGGATCTCTGTTTCTCCACCTACACCTGGGATGCTATCAATCTTCCATGAGTTCATACAGAGCAGAGCCTCCTGTTTCCTCCATTCTGTTCCTCCAGCTCTTATATTTGACCTTCCAGATGCTTTGACTGTCTCAGCAATGCATGTTACAGATGCTGATGCCCCAAGCCCACAGGCCACGGGCGCCATTCTCCCTTAATCGTTTTCTTTAAATTGTCCTAGATGTCTGTGATCATGGAGTTCTTTTAGAAGGAAAACTAAGAGAAGGAAAGAGAAGGTACAGAAGGTAAGAAGACGTGAGTGTTGTAGACTGTTATTATTTTAAGGTTGTTACTTTCGTTTATGATGCATTTGTTTAACTCTGTGAAGCTATGTTACTGTGCCTATGTAAAATATCTGAGGGTCTAATAAAGAACTGAATGGCCAATAGCAAGGCAGAAGAAAGGATAGGTGGGGCTGGCAGGCAGAGAGAATATATGGAAGGAGAAATCTGGAAAGATAAGAAGCCAGAGAAGGAGGAGGACTCCAGGGGTCGGCCACTCAGCTACACGGCAAGCCACAGAGTAAGAGTAAATTTACAGAAGTAAGAGAATGGGAAAAGCCCCTAGGCAAAAGGTAGTCAGGATAATTTAAAGATGAGAAAATCTGGCAAGAAACAAGTCAAGCTAAGGCTAGACATTCATAATTAAGAATAAGCCTCTGTGTTATTTATTGGGGAGCTGGGTGTGGGCCCCATAAAAGAGTAAAGACCCCCAACAACCCATGGGCCTTAAAGTGAACAATGAAGTCCTAGGGAACCAGCCAACCAACCCTGCAACAGTATCTCGTCTGGAAGGTCCTGCCTTCTGGCATCTGGTGGGAAAGTGGACCTGGATTTCGGAACTGGTCCCCAGGGCTGCAGGTCACAAGAGCCAAGTGGGTCAACTTTAGACAGATTCAGCTCTGTCTGATGTTGGCCGGGTCACACCAAGTGTCTCTACAGCCTGAGTGCCGATTTCCAGTATGTCTGTGGTGGGACCCAGAACCATTGGAAGACCTTGCAAGACTCCCTACTCCTGGCCAAGCTTTATATGATAGTTGTGTGAAATAAATGTGGTTGTTGTAATTTAAAAATGTCAAGAAGGAGCCAGGCGGTGGTGGCGCACGCCTTTAATCCCAGCACTCGGGAGGCAGAGCCAGGCAGATCTCTGTGAGTTGGAGGCCAGCCTGGGCTACCAAGTGAGTTCCAGGAAAGGCGCAAAGCTACACAGAGAAACCCTGTCTCAAAAAACCAAAAACCAAAAAAAAAAAAAAAGTCAAGAAGGAGTTGCATCATATAACAAGGCTCACATGAGAGGTTTATTGGGGGAAAGGAAGAGAAGGGGGCAAAGACCAGTCCCCCAGAGTGAAGGAAGAAAAAGAGACAGAGATGGGAGGTGGGCAAGGCCCCCCTTTTATAAGGGAAAGTAGTGAATGTGCACAGGGGTTGCTCTTAGTGACTGTAGCTGAGGACATATCCTGTCAGGACTCTAAGGCAGGCCAGGACAGATGTCTAAATGCTAACAGTGGTCCTTGTCCCTCCTTAAGAAAAGAAGCCGAGGAACCCAGAAATCACTCAGTAAGCAGCACTGGCACTTGGGACAGTGGCTCCCCCCAGTTGCTAAAAACCACTTTCACATTTATCTTCCCAAATCCACTTTAGTGACATCGAGCCGTTAGCTTGGATTGGGCTATCCTGGGACTGTTGACACTAGAGAAATCAGCAAAAGCTACAGATTAGGCCATTTTTCATCAGTTTGTTTTTCTGAGACCCAGCTTCTCCATGACAATAAGTGTCTCCATTGAGGATGCCCCAGAGCCTTTCACAGGCTGAGACTTCACCCTATACATTTGTCATCCACCTATGACATCACCATTTCCCAAAATGCCTTCTCTGAAATACGTCATAATTCCATATTTGTGACCTCACTCCCACCTTCAGTCAGTCTGGTGATCTCTTTACAGTGTGCAGCCAAGCATGCATCCCACCTGCACATATTACCTGTTTAATAGCGTTGCTTCAAATCGTCAGGAATTTTTATATGCATAAAGATGTTTCTAAGGGGATTTTTAAAAGGTTTTTTAAATGGATATAAGTTATGGGTTTAAAAAAAAGGAAGAAGAAGTTAAAAAAAATCCTGAAGGGTGTGAGTCTGGAGACATGCTCCTTCTGGGGTGGAGGAGAGAGAATGTGGAAACAGAGTGCATTCTGGGCAGGGGGCATTAACTTCAGGGGCTCAGGGAAAGTTGGTGAGAGAAGAGCAAAGAACTAAAGGGCTTCCATCCGGAAGATGTGGTCCAGCTGGGAACATATCCTGAGGATGAGGAACCGGAGGATATTCTATGGATCTACCCTACTGCTCTGAGCGTGAAACCATGGGGACTTGGGGAAATGTGGGTCCTGGTGGAGGGCTGTGGAGGGTGTGGAGATATCCCAGAAGCCCCTCTCCCACGCAGCCACTCATTAGGCTCTCCTCCCCACAGCACTGCAAAACCTGCCCAATTTTCCGAGCTCTAACTCAAAAGGCATAACTTTCACCTTTTTTTCGATCTTTTTTTTTTCCCCTAGTTCCCAGCCAAAAGCCTACACATGCTTTCGCTGATACTTCAGCAAACAATGATATCAAGTGTCAGGATGGGAAGGGCTGGACCTGAAGTTGGAAATGTAGAGAGGATCAGCTGAATTAGGAACTCCGGGAGTGATCACTGTCCGAGTAGCAATAGTGGTCCATTAAGAAAAAACTTCTGGACAAGAGACTTGAGTCTCCAGCCTGGGTGCAGACCCAGCATTCCATTTGGGGTGAGTCAATCTTGAGGTCAAGGAATATAACACAAATCTTAAAAGGTCTTATTAATGAAAACAAACCCAGGAGCCAGATATTGGGGTGAATGCTGGAAGATCAGAGAGACAGAACACAAGCCACAGCTAACCTCACCTCCACAACTTCTCAGCCGATCCTGTTTCCTCAAACTGGAAGCCTCTGAGTCCTCATCTGGGATGAATCTCAGCTGAACTGCTGCTAAAAGCCTAAAAGCTTAACCAGGCTCTAGTTCCTCACGCCTTACATACCTTTCTGCTTTCTGCCATCACTTCCTGGGTTAAAAGGCATGTGTCACCATGCCTGGCTGTTTCCAGTGTGGCTTTGAACTCACAGAGATGAGGATGGATCTCTGCCTCCAGAAGGCTAGGATTAAAGGTGTGTGTGCCACCATTTTCTGGCCTCTATCTATCGGCTGTTCTGTTCTCTGACCCCAGATAAGTTTATTAAGGTGCACAATATATTGGAGAACACAATATCACCCCAAAGGAACACTCCTAGCAAAGTAGACTCACCCTAAGCCATGCTAAAGTGATAGACAGAATAACGTTTCCTTTAAGGAGACTGCACATTTCCTCCCCCAAATTCCCATCCCCCAGCGCAGCCCCTAAGCTGTGCAGCCAGGAGGTGTGGCAAGGTCTGCTCAGCTTTGAGCCCTGACAAGGTGGAACGTTTCCCCTTTCTCTTTCCCATGTTGGTCAGAACCTAAGTGTGCCTTTTCTGATACTTTGGGCTTCCTTGGTTCTTCTCACACACTCTAAAGTCCGCTCTCGGCTATGGCTGCTTTCTCCTCCTCCAGGAAGCGACTATGATTTATAGCTGGCCTGCCCTGGGCGTTTTTCATCTAAACTCTTAGTAAAACTCCATGACATTATCCTTGGACTTGTGTGTGAGTCCACTCTTAAATTCTTCTACTCCTGATTCCCCCCCCCCATTATCATCTGGCAAGCACAAAGGGATTCCCCAAAATTCTAGCAACATTCCCACTCTGCTCGGAGTCACTGTCGTCAATAAGCTTGACTTAAGTCAGTTGTTTCCAACACGCTGTTGTGCGGCAGCTGCCGCACCTTGGAACCTGTTAGAAATGCAACTGGGGTCTCACCCCAGCCGTGGCAAGTCAGAAGGCTGAGTGGGGGCCTGCCATCTGGATTTTAATAAGCGGCCCTCTAGGGGATTCGGTATCCACTCAAGTGTGAAAACCATTTCCTTAAATGTACTAGGAGAAGAGAATTTGCATGAGTGGCTCCTGTTATTAATGATCAGCACTTGATTTGAAGTCAGGGATTAACGTCCTCGGTCCTTTATTACAAACCTCCAATGTGGGAGTCTTAAATCCTCCTAGGTTTAGACTATTTTTTTAAATTTCTCGGATTTTTTTTTGTTTCATTGTTGTTGTTTTACTTACTTATCATTTTACTTACTTATTTATTTACTTATTGTGCAGATGGTACACATGTCATAGCATATGTACATATATGTGAAAATCAGACGACAGCTTGCAGGAGTCAGTTCTCACCTTCCACCATGTGAATCTCAGGCACTGAACGCAGTTCATCAGGCTCGGCAGTGAACACCTTTATCTACCTAGCCCTCAAACTTATATCTGGGTTCAGAATCTTAAGTCATTGAGCAGGTGCTTCTGGGAAACTGAGTCCTGGGCATGTGGACCTGAAGCCATATTAGAACAGCCTCCTCTGCCCTTAAGGCCCCACCCAGACTTGAAAGAGCACTGGCCCCACTGCAGGGTACACATGAGTGTTTGATTGGTTCCAGGAGACACATACTATGGTGTTTTCTACTTTTTAAAATTGCCACAGCTGCAGCATGTTGTAGTTTGGTTATTGATAGATTCTTAATGTGGTTTTTTTTTTTTCCTTGCTAAATAATTTTAAGGTCTGATTTTTTTCCCACTTTAATATGCACTTGGAGGGTTCCGTGTTATAAGCTCCATGAATATTTGTGTGGAGCAACCTGCTCAGAGATAATTACATTAGTGGCACTCAGGGCCGATGGGTATCACCAGCACAGTGTGATCATGTCAAAGGGGAAGTGTCTTTCACCCGGGGACTCTAACATGTGGTTACTGTCTCCCTAATTAACCCATCGACCTTGAAAGAGGAAAGTAATTAGAAGCAAAGGCAATTAATTCCTTCTAAGTGATTTCACTGCCATCTCCATTGCCACCCCAGAAAGGGGATTCCAGAAGGGCTGGGAGGAAGCCAGAGCAGAGGGACAGCCAGGAAGATCACATCAGGGGTGCTAATGAGGCTTAGGTGTCAGGGAGAGCTAGACACTGCTGCAGAAAGTGAGGACGCCTCTGTTTCTGGGCTTGTGATCCCTCCCGTTGACTCCCCTGGAAGACTGGAAGCCCTAGCTTCCAGGGCAGGCTCTAAACTCAAAGAGCAATGCTATCATTCGCTAACCCTAGTCATTCCGAACAGCATACGTCTAAGACTGTAACAGTGCCTTCCTCAGAGTGTCGGGGTGCAAATACAGTAACTGTAAACGGGGAAGATTTTAAACTTAGAGTGCTGGACTCATCTACGATCAAGTCATTGTTCTGGTACTCAAAACATCAATGCAGTCTTTTCTCAGACAGTCTCAGGTTACCTGGAACTCACCATCTTCCTGCTTCCTGTTCCTGAATGCTGAGATTACAGGTGCAGTCGATCACACCAGGCACATGGCATCCTCTTGGAATTTTTGTTTCTTTCATTAAAATGCATACAGTGTGCTTTTCTGAAAGGATAGAGAGAATCTCTGCTTTCTGACAGAAGGGATTCAAAAACCTATTAC
Organism: Peromyscus aztecus; assembly: GCA_902168405.1. Lineage (NCBI taxonomy): Eukaryota > Metazoa > Chordata > Mammalia > Rodentia > Cricetidae > Peromyscus > Peromyscus aztecus. The sequence continues at coordinate 4,613 of CABHPQ010153050.1, read as the reverse complement.
ATGGCTTCAGATCAAAATGAAATTTTCTAAACACTGCAATTCCAAGCATTTTCAGGATTCTCTGAGTGCATCTCAACAGGTTTGTCGAGGCTGTATAAAGGTCCCAGTGAACAATGCTCCTAGGTTACAGGAGTGAGTGAAGATTCCAGCATTAAAGATGGGCAGGGACATGCATCCAGAAAAGTAAAGTGATATCTGCAAAGAATTTGGCAAGAAACCAAGATGTATAGCCTGTTTGGGGGAATTTGCATAGTTCCAAAGATTGGGAAAGCAAATGTGTGGGCTTACAAGTTGGGGCAGGGGGTAGCATGGAGACAGAGCCCATTTAAGAATGGCCTGTTTGAAGGCTGTGACACACTCATATACAGGAGTGAATATAATACCAGAGACTAAACACAAGCTAGAGACAATGACAGAAATAACCAAACATTTGCTTCATTATCTAGTTTGACTTGACTGCCTCGTAAGTGGATTCTCTCTTGGATGGAATTCTTGGCTCTTAGAGCATTGGATCTATTTGTCTGCCAGCTGTGATCCCCACTTCACAAACTCTACTCACCCCTGCTGAGGGTGAGTGGATGGTTAAGAAGGATGTGGGTGTTCTCTCAGTGGCAGCAAGGAGTCTCTGCACAGTGTTGCCTCAGATTTGCATGCTACATCCTCTATGCCAAGGGTGAAGAGGCTGGAGGTGGAGCCAGGTGTGTAGAGTGGGAGATGGTTTTCATCCAGCAGAGGAAAGCTCATGCTTGCTTAGTGACTGGAGAGTCATGGTGCCGGGTGTTGTTCTTGGTGGTGATGGTGGTGGTGGTGGTGGTGGTGGTGGTGGTGGTGGTGGTGTGCTGGTGTGGTGGTGTGGTGGTGTGGTAGTGGAGGGTGGTAGACGGTGGTGGAGGGTGGTGGTGGTAGTGGTGATGGGGGTGACGGTTGTTGTTTGATAGGTTGGTTGATTTTATTTTTTTACGCAGGTTGATTTTATTTTTTAGTGTAGCCCAGGATGGCCTAGAACTTCCTGTGTAGCCGAGGATGGCCTGGAACTAGTGGCTGTCCTCCTGGTTCAGTGTCCCAGGTGCTAGGATTACAGATGGGAGCCACCAAGCTTGACTGTAGTAGCAATTCTAAACTAGGTCACATTGCAGGAGATACAGAGCACAGGAAGGGGGAAAAAAGGATGTACTTACCATGTGAAACCAGGATTGTTTCTAGAAGGGCTGAGTCTTGAGTGGAGTGCACAGTTCCTGAATCCTCCACTAAAGATATGAGATCCTTAACAAATTCATGCAGATACGTTATAGTCAAATGAACTGTTCTAATATATCATGAGTACTGACATCAGGGCACAGGAGGAGAATGAATTGGGCCATGAAGAAGAGAATCTATACATGGGGAGTAATTGCAGGTCTTCTTATGCCTTGTATGTAACTCAGTAGGAGAAACTGAGGACAGCTGCTTGGCCCCTGAAATGTTTGCTGCTTTTCAATGCAGCCTCTGGCCACACTAGTGTCTTTTTGGCCCTGATAGTACACTATAGGGTCACAAACTATGCAGTGTTTAGAATTGCAACTGGTGGTGCAGCCTGCTAGGGATCAAAATCTAGGATGTCTCCAGATTCAGGAAGTATTGAGCAAACACCAACCACACAGACTCCATAGCCGAGTGCCATAGTAAACACTGGACAGAATTCACAAGGCAAGGGTTCATATCTCTGCAAATTCCATGGGAACAGCACACTGGGGAGAAGGTGAGGTTGTGACATTAGTGCTTCTGAACTGGGAGTGAGAACTTGCTCCCCATCTTTCCCCTTCTGATATGAAATCAAGGAAGCCTGGTGTCAGCAGGGAGCTGTGCAGACAGAGACAGCCCGGAGCTCCAATTCCAGTTCTGTATCAGGAAGCAGGAAGGAAATGCCCTCATACTCAGAAGTAGGGGAATTTTCCCATTTGTTCTCTCTCTCCTTACTTTCCCATTATCCTTGGTCAGGGCCATCCTGCAAGACCTACAACAGCAGAATTAAGGGACCCATGGCAGCTTGAAGCCCTGGAGCAGAGAAACCTTCCTTTCTGATAAGAATTGCGGTTCCAAGAAAGTGTCAGAAAGTGTCACTCCATCTCCATGGGTCTTCTCTTGGTTGTTTTACAGCATGGTTTACCCAGCATAATCACAGAAAGTACATATTAGAGTGAGGGAATTAACACCCCAGCTTTCTGTCCATAGGAAAGGTCCGGGAAGTCTGAAAATACACTAGTAATCGAAAGAGCTGATACTGGCCAGGGCCTTGCAGAGGTGTGTATGAATCACTAAATTTACCCACAAGCAATGGGTGTGAGTACCTGACCCCAGCAGCACATCAAAGCTGGTGAACACTCAAGATGGGGATCACCATCCAAGCACAAAGCGACCGCAGGGTGGAGTGTACACAGGACAGACTCAAATACACACTTTGAAAATGTGACCAGCGTAGAAACCACAACCCACAGAAGGCTGATCAGACTTCAGACTGAGCCCATAAAGCTGATGGTTGTGAAAACCAACCTGTCAACGTCCTCTCTACAACACCCATCAGACTCGGAGCCTCATACATTCACAGTCAAGAAAAATGTCCCACAAAAAGCAAACACACACAAAACAAAACAAATTCTCAGTTCAGATAGGAAATGGCACTCGACAGAAGGGAATGCTGACATGGCACAGTGTTGAAGTCACCTGGCTGGCACCTACAGCTTTGCAAGGTCTCCTTGTGACGGGTGAAACCTCCTAAAAGGGAAACAGACAGTGTTGGAGAAACAACACAAAACAGACCAAGCAACTGATGGAAGCTGAAAACTGCCATATACAGTGTTTGGACCGGCTCCGAGTGGTTCAAACAGAGAGTGGAATTTCAAGGACCTGAGCTGGAGACTGGAAGCCATGTTGTGGGGAATCCAACTCAGGTCCTCTGGAAGAATAGGAGTGCATTCTCAGCACTCCAACCCTACAATATGTAGTTTTAAAATGACACTGAAAACCAAATTTCCTATCAGAAGCAATGGAGGCTACTGTCCCCCCAGAATTCTGTATCCAGTAAGAGTGTCCTTAAGAAGAACGTGGCGCACACCTTTAATCCCAGCACTCAGGAGGCAGAGGCAGGCAGATCTTTGTGAGATCAAGGCCAGCCTGGTCTTCAGAGCAAGATCCAGGAAAGGCGCAAAGCTACAAAGAGAAACCCTGTCTCGAAAAACCGAAGAAGAAGAAGAAGAAGAAGAAGAAGAAGAAGAAGAAGAAGAAGA
>CABHPQ010153049.1:0-11126 GCA_902168405.1 Peromyscus aztecus | reverse complement strand
CCCCACTATATCGCACTCAGTTTCCTAAGTCCTGAGATTGTAGACATGAACACCCTGTACACACAGCTTGCTTTTCATCTGACTCTTTACAAAGGGATTGAAAGAGGCTCTCACAGTGTCCTAGGACCGGGGTGGAGTGTGAGCCCAGTGGTCATGAGGCAGATTTATCAAATGCTGATGTACTTAATGACAAACCAGCTTCACTTTATAAAGAGGTCATCAGGGAACAGGTTGAAAGACTCTGTGACTTTCTGATTGAAAGTATTCCCTGACTCTGGGTGTGGTGGTGCACACCTGTGATGCCAGCACTAAGTAAGCAGAAGCAAGAGAATCATAAGGTCGAGGTTAGCCTGGGCTACATAGAAAGTTCCTGGCCAACTCAAGCGTATAGGAGACCCTTTCTCATAAAAGCAAACCAATCAAACAACAATATCAATGGCAAAACCTGACAATTTATATGCAATTATAAAGAGCATGCATTAGTTACAATTGCAGATAATATCAACTTGGAAGGAATAACTCATACCTTGGAAAATAGAATTCAAGTTCAACCCCCAAAACCTATTTCCACTCAAATACTGTGGCATGTGTTTCCCCCAATAAAGAAATATTAAAAAATTAAAGATAAAATAATCTGAAAATAACTCAGTAAACTAGACACATAAATCAAGTCTAACAATACAGAATAGACTACTAAAAGCTGGGTATGGTGACACCCATAATTCCATCTGTTGGAGGTAGAGGCAAGAGAATTGGGAGTTCAAAGCCATCTTGGCACAGGGACAAATAGCCAAACTAGTGGAAGCGCATGAACTGTGAACCAATGGCGGAGGAACCCCCATGGAACTGAACCAGGCCCTCTGGATAAGTGAGACAGTTGATTAGCTTGAACTGTTCGGGAGGCCCCCAGGCAGTGGAGCCAGGACCTGTTCTTGGTGCATGGGCTGACTTTTTGGAGCCTAGGGCCTATGCTGGGATACTTTGCTCAGTCTTGGTGTAGGGAGGAGGGGACTGGACCTGCCTTGGCTGAGTCTGCCAGGCTGGGCTGACTCCTCAGGTGAGACCTTGCCTTGGAGGAGGTGGGTGTAGCTAGAGCTCTCCTGCCTGGCCCACGGTCAGGATAAATCTCTTTCACCTGCCAGTCCCACAGCCGCTCAGACCCAACCAAGTAAACACAGAGACTTACATTGCTTACAAACTGTATGGCCGTGGCAGGCTTCTTGCTAACTGTCCTTATACCTTATATCAATCCATTTCTATAAATCTATACCTTGCCACATGGCTCGTGGCTTACCGGCATCTTTACATGCTGCTTGTCCTGGCGGTGGCTGGCAGTGTCTCCCTCTGCCTTCCTATTCTTTTTATTCTCTCTGTTAGTCCCGTCTACACTTCCTGCCTAGCCACTGCCAATCAGTGATTTATTAGCAACACATTTGCCATACAGAACATCCCACAGCAGGTGGGAGTGGGAGATGGATTGGGGGGGAGGACTGGGACGTGGGAGGAGGGAGGATGGGAGAATCCGTGGCTGATGTGAAATTAAGTTAATTATAAAATAAAAATACTATATTAAAAAAAGGACTCTTCAAACCTGAAAAAAAAAAGCCATTGGACTATATATAGACTTTAAGGCCATCCTGGGCTACACAAAACTCTGTCTCAAGAATTAAATATACATAGTCCTGGTCATGATGGCTCAAACCTTTAATCCCAGTACCCCGGAGGCAGAGGTAGACAGACCTTTATAAGTTTGAGTTCAGCCTAGTCTACACATTGGGTTCCAGGCCAGTCAAGGCTACATAGTGCTGTGGGATGGTCTGTATGGCAAATGTGTTGCTCTGACTGGTCAATGAATAAAACACTGATTGGCCAGTGGCTAGGCAGGAAGTATAGGCGGGACTAACAGAGAGGAGAAAAGAACAGGAAGGCGGAAGGAGACACAGCCAGCCACCGCCAGGACAAGCAGCATGTAAAGATGCCGGTAAGCCACAAGCCATGTGGCAAGGTATAGATTTATAGAAATGGATTAATTTAAGATATAAGGACAGTTAGCAAGAAGCCTGCCACGGCCATACAGTTTGTAAGCAATATGTCTCTGTGTTTACTTGGTTGGGTCTGAGCTGCTGTGGGAATGGCAGGTGAGAGAGATTTATCCTGACTGTGGACCAGGCAGGAAAACTCTAGCAACAACATAGTGAGACCCTTAAAAAAATTAAGCAAGAAATGGTGGCATATGCCTTTAATCCCAGCATTTGGAAGGCAGAGTCAGGTGGACCTCTGTGAGTTCAAAGCCAGCCTGGTGTACAGATCGAGTTCGAGGACACCCAAGGCTATGTAGAGAGACCTGTCTCAAAATAAATAAAGTCTCTCTCCCAATTAATTTCTGCACCAAAAATACCTAGATCAACTACATAAGCAGAGACTGGTAAAGATGTAGAAAAGAATTACGGTCTTTAGAAGCCAGATCACCTATAGAAAATGCATATAGGGCAACACCAAACTCATCTAACAACTTAATACCCTCCCAGAACAATGGCAATTAGAGTCTTGCTTCTCTGGCTTTGCTCCATACCTGTTGAGGTGTTATCTGGGGCACTGGAGTCTAATAGGAACATCATTCAATGAACATCCAGAGGGGAGCAGATCAAGAGGGAGAGTAGTGGGCATCACATCACTCAAGAACCCAAATGGAGAAGCTTTCTGTGTTCAAGAGAAGAGTCAAGGGAGCCATGGTTGATGTCTTCAAATATTTGTACATCTCTTAGCAAGAAGTAAACAAATTCATGTGCAAAGTTGCCACGGGGCACAACCAGTAGCCCACAGGGACCAGTCAGAGGGAGGCTGGTTCTGGCTCCAAACAAAAACATCTTTCTAGAACTGCCAGGCATGGAACAAGCTGTCCCTCTGCCCTGAAGAGTTTTGAGCTAGTATGAATGCCCCTGACTGAAGAAATCTGGCTGTCCCTCCCAATGACCTACTTAATATTCACCCTCTACTTTCTGTCTTTCCACACCTCGGCTCTACTCAGCGGTGAAAAGATGACCCAGTGAGAACCTCAGCTCTTGGGGGATAGTCTCTGCTGGGCCAGTTGGGCAAATATTGATTTTCTACAGCAGGGACTGGTGTAGTATAGTGGCTACCATCCCCTTTATTTTGCCAAAAATGAAGATGTGATGGGACAGAGGGCAGCAGGCATCTTCACAGCAGGAGGAAAAAGCCAAGAGGGCCAATGCTGACATCACTGAGTGGCTTACCCACCCAACAGCCTCTGCCCTTCAGACTTCTTCCTGTGTAAGAAAATGACTGCCCTGTTTGTCTGAGTTACCGCACTTGGGTATTCTGTTGTTTCAAAGGAAACGCATTAATCACCAATCCAGGAAAGGAGAATGCGAAGAGCCAAATGGCCACCAACTACATTAACTCCAGAGACTCAGATCCTGAGATATTTTAACTCATAACCTAAGTTAATGTGTTTAGAATTCCCTGTGCTGAACCAACAAGTATTCCTCTAAGCACCTACTTTGTAGATGGTAGTGCACTAACAATAAGAACCTCTCCCTTGCAAAGGCACATTACGAAAGCCTCTTACTTTTGGCTGAGTTCAGGAGGATTCTAGAAAACCACAGTGATGTCAGTGTGAGGAAAGTTGACTGCAATTGTGGGTGAGGTTTTCCGTTTTGTTTTTCAGTACTGTACATTGACATAAGTAACTAATCCAACCACCAAGAAGACGACGGAGGAGAGAAAGCCACTGTCCTGAACTCCCTGCCCTGTTTTGCCAGGAACATGGCTTTCCCATGAAATGTGGAGCAGAGACAGGAACCACTTCCCCATAAGAGCAGATAAAACCTCTGGAAGCATATCTGGGAAGGCTACTTCACATTCCAGGAACTCTGTTATGGGTTTAGGCTGAATAAAGCGTCCTTTGTAACCCAGGGATGAGGTTTCCCAGCACAGCCAGAGCAGGTGCACCCTCATCACTAGGATATTGCACACTAGGCCAACTGATAGGTAGTTTTCAAGCCTGGACAGGTGGCTCATGCTTCTGACGCCGATATTCAGGAAGCTTAGGCAAGAGGGTAAAGAGTTCAAAGACAGCCCAAGCTTATGGTGAGCCCTTATGTCAAGAAACAAATATATTTTTCAAACTGTGAACTGTAACCCACTAGTGAGTCATGAAGTCAATGGGTCTCCAATAGTACTTAATAAGTGAGAATTAGAGTGAAATTAAATAAATTACCCACAATGACATCATTATGATTTGAATTGTGAATGAGGGTTTTTTGTTTTGTTTTATTTTTTTGTTTTGTGGTTTTGTTGTTTTCTATTATTGAGTTGAATTGAATGCAGGCCCTTGTGCATGCTGGGCAAGTACCCTCCACTGAGCTGTGTAACGTGTGTGTGTGTGTGTGTGTGTGTGTGTGTGTGTGTGTGTGTGTATACCAGATTTTGATGTAAAATATATTTCTTCTGGGCTGGCAAGATGGTTCAGTGGGTAGAAGCATGTGTCACCAGGCCTGACAACCTGAGTTCAATACCTGGGACCCATGTGGTGGAAGGTGAGGACCATGATTTGTTCTCCGACTTCCACATGCATGACTCCTTCAACATATGTACACACAAATAAATTTAATAAAATAAGTTAACTAAAATGAGTTAGGGTCAAACTGTTTGAAAGCCACTGTTTGTGACTCTCTCTGCCTAGATAAACACTTCATTTTCCTAACATACTTTTTTGGATGTTTTGTATCCTTTCTCATTTTTGTGCTCTCACTTACAGGAAGCAAATTGATGCAAGGCATTGGCCATATTAGCTAAACAAATGACTCTTGATCTTGTGGTGAATGTTCCAGTTTCCCATGGCCCTTTTTCCTCGTGTAAAAGTTCATACTTCATTAGGGGAGAAAACTGTTGACTCTTCTGGTGATTTATTTTCTTCTTTCGCATTGGTGGTGACGTATTTCTGCAAACTTCTCTGCACTCATTGGTTCCATTATTTCCCATTTCCATCTGATATAAATTCTCTGGTGTTTGTTAAACTATTTTTTTTCTGCATGTGTCCAAGGATCATACCAGTCTCCCTGGCTCTTTGTTTTCTCACTTAGGTGGGTCAAAGACGTTGGCTGACTTGCTTTTCTCTTCCTCGATGCTTGCAGAAGCTCTGAAATAAGAACATTGCTTTTAGAACCTCTGGACGGATGTCAGCCCTGGGGAAGGAGGGTGTGGTGGATTCTGAAGACAAAAAAGTGGAGAGCACTGCCTGACAACACATTGCTTCTAAGGAACTGCAACATGCATTATAAAAACTGGGGCCCTCCACAAAACCAAGAGCAGTCTAGGACCCTCCAAGAAGACCTGTTTTGGGTATAGAAGGGTTGCTGGTATTCCAGGCTGGGTAACACTGCTGGTGCCCACATAATCTATAGGGTTGAAGACTATCATTATGTCCCAGGAAAGCCCAAGAACAGCAGAAGTTATTTCTGATGAGACAAAACAAAACAAAAACCAAATCAGGAATAAGCTAACAGCTTCCACCAGAGAGTCAAGATTCACCAGCCTGTCCGGTGGTATATAACACACTCAGCCCCGATGACACTTAAATCTGCTACTGTGGCCCCCATATTGCTGACCAAGCTTGAGCCCAGTGCTGACCCAACCTTCCACTGTTCTCTTACCTTCTGATTTTTTCCCTCCTTCGAGTGGTGCCAGGCCCACATTGATGGAAGATGGACTAGGTTTCTTTGCCTCTCAAGCACTGAACTTACATATTTTCACATAATCTCATTGGCGTAATGTTATTTGCCTTACCTGAGAGATGAAGATGGGAGTTTGGGAAGTTTAAGGGGTCTGTCTCAAGACTGCATCACTGGAGTGCAGCAGTAAAGGCAGTGGTCAGAGCGTAGACCCTTGTTCTATGGGCTATGGTTAGAACTCAGTGGCAGGTGACATGCTTAGCCCAAGGGAGGACCTGGATGGGATTCCCAACCCTTGCCACCTTCAACTCTGACATCCTCTTCCAACCAAGATCAAAAAATGATCTTTAAATATATATATATATATATATATATATATAAAGGGGGGCTGGAAAGATGGCTCAGTGGTTAGGAGCAGTGGTTGTTCTTCCAGAGGACTTGGGTTCAATTCCCGGCAGCTACATGGCAGCTCACAACTGTCTGTAACTCCTGTTCCAGGGGATCCAACACCCTTACACAGATATACATGCAGGCAAAACATCAATGCATGTAAAATTTAAAAAATTTAAAAAAAATTTTTTTTTGGTTTTTTTTGAGACAGGGTTTCTCTGTATAGTTTTTGTGCCTGTCTTGGATCTCACTCTGTAGACCAGGCTGGCCTCAAACTCACAGAGATCCACCTGGCTCTGCCTCCTGAGTTCTGGGATTAAAGGCATGCACCACCATTGCCCAGCTAAAATAAAATTTAAAAATAATACATATGAAGAAGCTACTTCATGCAGAGATGTTGGCTCACACCTGTAATCCCAAGCACCTAGGAAGTACAGAGAGGAGGGTCATCAGAGGTTCAAGACCAACCTGGACTACAGAGTTGAGATTGTCTTATAAAACAAATAAGAAAATAACAACAAAAAGAGGGCTACTGTTTCAGGAGGTGTTTGGACATAGTTCTCTACCCTGTAAGTTATAGGGCTCCCACACACTGAAACAGCACATCATAGGGCTTTAGAAAGGAAAAAATACGTAGTAGAGCTGCTGTATTGTGCATCATGTTCAGCTGTAATCAGAGGACTGCATCAGAAATGACCAGCCCCACAGCAACCAGCCCCGTACTGGTATATGTGAGGTCGTATTCAAGGGTCATCAGGCTCCCATGAAGATTCAAGTTGTAGATCAATTTTGAGGCCCTGACAACAGCGCATCATCATCCTTAGGTGTAAAAGGGGGGAATTTATTTTGTATTTTTTATTTTTGATGGCTAAGAGGAACTACAGAGGACTGGAGAGATGCCTCCATGGTTAAGAGCACTGGTTGCCCTTGCAGAGGACCTGAGTTCAATTCCCAGCACCCACATGGTGGCTCATGACCATCTGTAACTCCAGTTCCAGGCAAGCCAACACACCTTCTTCTGGCTTCCATGGGCATGTGGTACACATATATACATGCAGGCAAAATATTCAAACACATAAAATAAAATAAATAAATCTTTAAAAAAAAAAAAAGAGGTACTACTGAAAGAAATGCCCAAGCCCATCTCTTCTTGCAAGTGGAGGAAGAAAGGAAGGGGTAGCCTTCCTACAGTGAGAGTTCTCATCTACTGCTCCCTGAGGGTAACTGTGTGTGAGAGACAGAGAAAAAGATGGTGAGGGAAGGGAGAGGGCTACCTGGCTAGATTTGAGGGAGCCAGAGAACAGCAGGATCTGAGACCTGCCTCCTGCATCTATGAGTAGAACACGCACAGCATCCCAGGAACCTAGGAGAACAGGAAGCTTGTAGGAAGTTTGTAGGCTTGAGACCATGGAAAACAGCTGCAATATGGAGTTCCAGAAGCCTGAAGTAGAGCTCTTGGCTTCTCAAAACCTTCGAGGGACATGCAAGGGTATAGTACCTCCCGGGGTAACTGGAAAAGAAGAGAAGTACTGCTACTGTGCACTGGACCAGCAGTCAGACCTGGAGTTGGCATAAGCGACCAGAGACAACAGCACCACAAACAGAAGAAGCATTGTATCCCAAAGCCACAATGGGATCAGGGCAGCTCAGCTCTCAAGAAGACCAGAGAGGAGACCACCTTGTTAGTGGTCAGTGTGGTCCAGCAGGCGCAGTGAGGTCCATCATCCACCCCAGCATCATGTAAACTACACATACCCCATAACTCAGTTGCCATTTGGAGAGCTGACAGAAGAAGAAGTAGAAATCCTTCAGTGATGGTGTAGGGGGGGCGGGTGAATGCATTAGAACAAAACCACTAACACAAGGTTGGCTCTCTCCCATTGTCATCCAAGCTCTGAACCTCCAACCCCCAGGTGCTGACTCTGTAACCTGGGGTCTGACTCATTTTAAAGATCTATTTTTTTTGTTTTGTTTTGTTTTGTTTTGAGGCAGGGTTTTATGTGACTCAGGTTGGCCTCAGATATGAATTTGTAGGGGCGAGGGAGACAGCTCAGTTGGTGAAGTGTTTACCACCCCAAGCATCAGAACCTGAGTGCTGTGGATATCGCTCTGTATAAATAAAACACTGATTGGTCAGTAGAAAGACAAAAAGTATAGGTGGGACAAACAAAAGAGAAAATTCTGGGAACCGGACGGCTGAGACAGAGAGACGCTGCCAGACGCCGCCACAAAAAGATGCTAAAGATACTGGTAAGCCACGAGCCACGTGGCAACTTATAGACTAATAGAAATGGGTTGATTTAAAATATAAGAACTAGGTAGCTGGAAGCCTGAGCCAATAAGCCAAACAGTTTAAGTAATATAAGAGTCTGTGTGTTTATTTTATAAGTGGGCTGTCGGACTGCCGGGGCTTGGCGGGAGCTGGAGAGAAGCGCTCCAGCTACACCTGAGTCTGATCCCTAGCATTCATGTAAAAAGCAGGGAGAGAGTGGTGCACGCCTTGATCCCAGCACGGGGGAGGTGGTGGTGGGGGGAACGTTGGGGCTCACTGTTGAGCCGGCCTAATCTAATCAGTAAGTCCCCCATCCAAGTAAGAGATCCCATCTCAAAAAACAAGATGGACAGCTAAGATTGACCTTTGACCACTAAATATACATGTGTACATGAGCCCTTGTACTCACTATAAACACACACACACAGAATCTGTAGCCAAGGATGACTGTGAATTTCTGATCCTCTTCCCTTTACCTTCACAGTCCCTGGGTAACAGGCCTGCACTTCCATATCTAGTATATGTGATGCTGGAGACTGAACCCTGGGATTCATGCATGTTAGGCAAGCATTCTACAAATAGAGCTACCCTCCCCCCAAGGTAGAGAGAATGTCTGAAAGAGGGGGCTGAGCTAAAATGCAATCTTGTGGGATGGGTTTCTACTCATCCTGACAATGCCCTTAAGAGAAGAAATTTAGATCCTCAGAGACATCTGAGATGCATTCACAAAGGAAAGACCACGTAAGGACACAGCGGGAAGGTAGCCACCTGCAAAGTACGGTTGTTGCAGAAACCAAACCTGCCCACACCTGATCTGAGCCATCTGCTCCCAACACTGTGAGAAATAAACAGCCATTGTTTGAGAATCATTCTGTGGGTCTTTGTCACAATAGTTGCGTAGACTGAGCTGCCTCTGACCCACTTCTCCACGTCTAGCTTTGATGCTAGAACACCACCACTTAGAAAGAAAACAAACACACCAACAAAAAACCTGTCTTGACTTGAACTCATTCAAATCATTTACAAAATAGACTGTAAAATTAAAAAATAATTATTTTAGAGGTTGAGCGTGGAGATACACCCATGTGATCCCAGGACTCAAGAAGTAGAGACAGGAGGGTATGAAAGTCCCAGACCCCCCTGGGCTATGTAAGATTCTGTTAAAAAAGAAAAACACAACAACCCCCTCAATAACAACAACAAACAAATAAATAAAGCTCCAACTAACCAAGCAAATGAAATAAAAACAAAGGCATCTGAAATTACCCTTAGAAGCTTGACCCTACAATTAATACTTGAGTGCATTTGCTCCTGTTTCTGGTCCACGAGTCTATTTTACTCATTAGATTAAAAACAGAGATTCAGGACTTTCTCATGCATTTTTTCTCAACAGGAGCATTCTTTGAACAGAAATGGCCAAACACATCGGGTCCTTGATTAGGGCCACCCTCTGTCTTTGTTCAGGCTGGGCCTTTCTCCTCATAGTAAATAGGACTGTCAGTGCCTTATCCAGTTGGTCACTCAAGCTGAACTGCACAGAACCAACCCCTGCCTCTGCCCAGGAACACGAAGCCTGAACTCTATGTGCCCCGACTGTGCCATTTCTATTTGGCACCCGAGGAAAAGCTTCGCCAAGTCTTCAACAGTTGCAGCTGATTAGGCACAATCTCCCCAGTATTCACGGCTTCCTCTCTGACCCACTTAATTCATCACAGACGGTTTCTGACAAGCGTTAGGATCAAGGCCAAACTGTGTTCTGATGTCTGAAGAGTTTCTGAAGATCGTGAAGATCTACACACAGTCAAAGGTTGATGCGGAGAGAATTGGTGAGATACCACTGTTCTTGTAAGTCAACTTTTTTTATTATTTTAAAAATTTTTAAATTCATTTTACGTATCAACCACAGATCTTCCTCTCATCCCTCCTCCTGCTCTCCCCCAGCCTCCCTCCAACCCACCGTCCATCCCCTTCTCCAAAAGGGATCACTCCAAAATGGGGAGTCAGCAAAGCCTGGTACATTCAGTTGAGGCAAGACCAAGCCCCTCCCCTCTGCATCAAGGCTGAGCAAAGCATCCCGCTATAGGTAATGGGTTCCAGAAAGCCAGCTCATGCACCAGAGATAGACCCTGATCCCAGTGCCAGGGCCCCCTCAAACAGACGAAGCTACAAAACTGTCTCCCATACGCAGAGGGCCTAGTCCAGTCCCATGCAGGTTCCACAGCTGTCGGTCTAAAGTTCGTGAGTTCCCCCGAGCTTGGTACAGTTGTCTCTGTAGATTTCCCCATCATGATCTTCACACACACACACACACACACACACACACACACACACACACACACACACACTTGCTCATATAATCCCTTTTCCCTCTCTTCGACTAGACTCCCGGAGCTCGGCCTAGTGCTTGACTGTGGATCTCTGCATCTGCTTCCATCAGGTAGTGGATGAAGGCTCTATGATGACAGGGTATTCACCAATCTGATTACCAAGGTAAGCCGGTTCAGGCACCCTCTCCACTATTGCTAGTAGTTTAACCTGGGGTTGTCCCTGTGGATTCCTGGGAATTTCCTTAGCACCAGTTTCTCCCTTACCCCATAACATCTCCCTCTATCAAGATATCTCTTTCATTGGTAAGCCAACTCTCACTCAGGTTTCTCTAAACAGCCGTAATGAAACTCATGGAACACACACACACACACACACACACACACACACACACACACAATGCAGGTGGGAAAGGGGGCTAGTTAGGAGGACAGGAGTCGGCAGGA
>CABHPQ010153047.1:0-14996 GCA_902168405.1 Peromyscus aztecus | reverse complement strand
TGTAAAGTGACATTTGGATAACTTGAGGGGAAAATTCTTGAGAAATTATTGATTCTGGCTCACTGTACTGTTTCTCCTTTAATTAATTGAGTTACCTGGCGAAGTGAGAGTCTTTCCATAGCATTTTTATAGTTAGTCCAAGTGTATAAGAGTCATCTTTTTCATATTTTAAGATCCAGTGAAAATGATCACATTTTACTGATTCACTTTGAGTTACACTTACATACTAATGTACACTAGTTCTCATATACTAACGTACTAATGAGTTATAATGTTTTCAGAATGTTTATGAGTTTACTAATGCTAATTGTTGATAATATAAAAATGAGTATTCTCCATGTAGTCCTCCATAGTAATAAATAACTTTTAGTTTCTTGGGTGCATTTTCCTAATTTCTTCAGTTAACTTTTTAGACCTGGGTACCTTCCCCTTTCTGTAAATTCATGCATCTTTCTTTCACTGTTGTAGACGGTAACTTTTCCCATTTATCAGAATCAACTTAAAAGTACTTCAGTGCTCATCCTCCCGTCCCAGGAGTCTTCGTTGTGTACGTATGTTAATGATTCATTTGTGGTCATTATGGCACTCTTCGACACTGACAGTGAATGTGCTTGTTTATTATTGGTCATGCACTTCTTCCACTTTTTAAAGTTAAGAAAATCTCTATTTCTTCATCAAGAAGAAAAGAGATGGTGTTTTGACTCTGTGTGACTTTAGAAGATCTTTAAACTTCCTACACTTCCCTTTAGTGCATACCTTATAATGACCTGTCTATTTGTGTGTGTGTGTGTGTGTGCTTGTGCGTGCACACGTGCATACGTGAGTGTTAGAGACGAGAGAAAATTTATATTTAAGAGCTTATAAAATGTGTTAATGTAAGTTGAAGAATTACCAGTAAAATGTTATCAAAATGATGATTTTCCTTACTACTCATTTTTAAAGAAATGATTGTTAGTAGTGTCTTAAAGAAGCCTTTACTCAAAGCATTCTTTAAATAAGACTGCTGGAATTTATTTTCAGCCCTCATCTGTTCTCACACCAAAACAGTATGAGAGTGTGAACTTTAATGGTCAGATCGGTTTCCTCTTGAGAATGGATGCATTGTTTTAGAATTTAGGATGTTCTGTTTTTAGGCCATGAAGGCAATATGCACTAAAACCCTAAAAACTGGGTGATTTTGTTTGCTACTAATGTGCTGTTTGACGGCTGTCTTAAGTTCACATAAGGGTTTGAAATTTTCCTTTAGGTTTAGAGTTGAAATACAATACATTGTATCCTTTGTTTTGTCCAGGACAGGGATTTAAACAAACTTTCTTTTGCACTTGTTGAATATGTATTTCATAGTAAACACCATGAAGTTTGCAGCAGTTAAGAAGATGAAGAATCAAAGATAAAAGATACACATTCAAGAAGGCTTGGTCTCACAGTGGCGCATAATCCTTTCTGCTGTCTGTCACTGGTACCCTGGCCCTGTACCTACCAGAACAAAAGAAACTGAATTGAAAATTGTGGGAGCCGGGGCACATTCTGTTGGCAGCACATCGCATGGCCCATAGGCGTTGTCAGGTCTCAGTTTGATGCCCTTTATTCTTCCTGACAGATGTGAGGTAGGGCCTGTGAGGGGGAAGTCATTACTAGAGAGAGGGCAGTGTCAGATCAAAAGTAACCAGTGATCAAACAAGGTAAAGGCTGTGGAAAATAAGCTCTCTCCCTGGCCTCAACACCTGCCTGATCACTGAAGGGAATAGTCCTTCCGAGTCGAGTTGATTTTCTTTGATGTACAGTGAATTACAGGTCAGAGTAGAAGCTTAGCTGTAGTACACAAGATCTTTACTCCGAGTTCTTGGGCAGTTTGGGTGTTTCAGTTTTTTATTTCTATTACCTCGATGTTTGTAGAAGTCATTCTCTGTTGAACAACACAGTAAAGCTGTAGCTGCTCACTTTGTTGTCCCTGGATGCTTAGTGATAGCACTGTCAAATAAGTCTCAATACAGTGTGGTCGGACTCTGCATGACGCCGAACTCTCCATTTCTGAAGTACCTAATTGTAATTTCAGTTAAATCATTGCTGTAATTTTAATGGTGGACATAAAGTAATGCACTAGTGATGTTTGGCACCCAGTAGATCCCCTCACAATGGAGCTTGGAGCGCTGCTTCCCTCGGGGATTTAAAACATAAGTGCATCTAAGGACTCACGTCTTAGTTTAGAATAACGAGCCCCATCATGGCAGTTGTGAGTGTATAGAGATCTTACCAGTGGGGTTTATATGTCTGTTGTAACTTTGCCATTGCCCACTCACCCACAGCCCAGGCGTTTCCCTACCTGCTGTGCAGCAAACTCACATGAGGCAGGTTCCAAGCATCCCAGTTAAGTGTGTCCTCAATGGGCTCTCCGTCTTCAGACTGTGATAGAAATTTTCTGTACTGTATCTCAGGCCTCTGAATGCCTGTGTCATTTAGTCATCAAGTCGTGGCAGGGAATTTGTTTGAAATTGCTTATTTTTTTAAGACAGGAGAATAGTCTCAGTGCCTCATTACCTTAAAAAGTAACATTGGCCTAGTAATTCGTTGTTTGACGTTATGTGTTTGGTTTTGACATATTTAGATAACAAATTCTTTACATATGTAGAAATACAAACAAAAATTATTATCTTCCCATTAATTGATGTTTGGTTGTTAAGTATAAATTTGTTATATACTTCAAAATTAGATACTCAATTTATTGATATTTTCTGTCTGATTGATACAAAAATTACTTATAAAATAACTGTGTTTAGGTCTAGTTTGACTTAGAGGGACATATATTGAGTTAGATGTATTCCAGTTTTAAAATTTTATTGGTGTAAATGGCATGCAAATGCAGCACTTGTCAGTGTGTAAACGTTATGGATGTAGCTCCTTGACTGCAGCTCTCCGTATCCTCTCATGCCTTGCACTTTCCTTACTCCACATGAGGGGTGAGAGCCAACCACGGCCACTAGTGTTCCATGTTTCCTTACATCTGACTGTCTACCAGGATAATAAACGTTGAGTGTTTTTCTTGTGTGTGATCAGAAGTTTAAGATCATTAATGATTGGTAAATGTGATGTTTTAGTGGGTATGTCAGTATTTAAGAAGGTTAAAATTTAATAAAGGAAAGCATGCTTTTGGAGTTTAATTTGAGAATGATTCAAACCTAACTTTTAGTGTACTCTTTAATGTATTCTTGTGCTGCTGTTCAGATGTTTAGATTGAGGTTGTTAGTCCCTTGAGTTTTCATTTTCCATTTGTAGATTGTGTGTACAGATTTTGTAATGACGCCTATGTTCTATTGTTTTGATTTCCTGCAACTCTAGCAATGCCTGTGACTTAATGTCCAGCTTAGGAAAGTTATATTCTTTCAGGATGTACATTAGCTGATCAGCAGTCTAATCAATTGCTAGTATAACATGGGGGTAACTAAATTCAAACTTATCAAATTAATTTTGTGAAAGTTTACCCCCTAGTTTATATTGTTATCAGTAACTGAATAAACATAGCCAATATCATTTTTCATAAAGATAAATTAATTTTATTAATTTCCTTTAGTAAACATGTCTTCAGAGAGAAAAATGAAAAAGTACTGTAAATATTTAGGTCTTCTTCCAATTTTAAAACCACCCATTTTCAGGAAAATTAGTATTTTTTTCTATCTTAGTTAACTAAATTGGTCAATACTAGTCTAATATACAGGTTTGGTGAAATAAAACCTAACAAAAGCATAGTCATTTACTGCATAATGAAGTTTAGTCAGCAGCTGATCACTTGCATTCCAGTGATCCAGTAAGACTGCATAGCCTTGTGATGTCGTAGGATTTGTGTATAGCCATTGTGGAAACGGTACAGCAAACGTCAGAGTGCACTTATATAGACCTAGGTGGTACAGGTCAATCAGTCAAGCTGTGGTGTGATGTGTTTGAAACTGCTACTCATTTTGTAGTGGACATTTTATAATCAGATGGAGTACATTTTAAAATAAAGGTAAAAGTATTAATGAGAAGTTGAATCAGCACCATAGTCACTTGTTACCCAGTACTCTGTTATGCTCATTCTGTCATTTTAGGTGCGTATTATGTGCATTATTATATCCACCCAAAGAGGTGATGCCAGCACTTAATTTGCTATATTTAGGTCTTCAAGTACTGTTACCTATGGAATATACCCCCATATATATGTATGTGTGCTGGTTGTTTATGTTCCCCTAGACATATCCTGGTAAGATTCCATGTAAGTGATTGATGCAGTTGGTATAGAATTTGGCAGTGTATTTTGTGAACCTTTACACAGTTCATTGCATCGAAGTTTATTCAGTATTTCTAATGTGAGACAGACTTGGAGGTATAAAGCAATAACCCCTTGTGTGATTTTTAAAGTGTCAGAAAGTTTCATGAATATAAAGCGATAAAATTCTTTGGTTTTCTTAGTGTAGATCAACCAATGGGACAATTTAATGGGCAAAAGTTATTTTGTAGTTCAACAGCATTCATTGATTCGTGGTAATTGATTTTTGATATTTGGGACAACAGATCCTAAGAATAGGTTGAAAATTAGTGAGTGGTGTGATATTTTGTGCCCTAAAAACTATGTATTCAAAACTTGGAAGTAAATTGATGCCTATTACAGGCTCGATAATCCTGTAAAACAGATGGTCTTTTGCTCCTTTATGGTCAATAGGTCTATGAATAAATTAACTTTTCTAAGCCCAATCTCCTATTACGAACTAACTTATAAGCATTTGTTGAGTGCTAACCACTGTGAGATAACTGGTTTCAGATCTTTTGCATAGGTGTCCACAGCCCACCTTACTGCGATGCTAAGTCATAGGGGTAATTTCATTCTTGTATTTCCCTGTCAAGTGTTTTTGCAGACACTTTGTAAAGGCTTTGTAGCATCTTTAGATACTTATAGTACTTCTTGGGCATTCCATAGATAATGGGACTTGAAGGATTAAATACAGTAAATTGATTTTTGGTATTACTTACTGGTTGGTGTTACCTTTATTTTTAGAATTCTGTCATCCATTATGTCCTATAAATTTCTCTCTTATAGGAACACTTAAGTAGAAACTAGATTCCTAAAGCAATTGATTTCCTTTATTACAGTAATACTACTAATTTTATAAAGAAATAAAGAGCTCTTTTTGCTTTTTTCTTTGGTATTTTAGAATCTACAAAAATCCAAGATAATCCATTTAGGAAAAAAAAAAACCCAAGTAATTTATATAAACATGGTAGTCACATATTAAATGATCTGTATAGTTTTTCCTTTAGATAATTACCCATAGAGATGTTGATAATATTGAAGATACATGGAGTTAAAAATATATTTATACATATATTTGGAACAATACAATATATTGAGAAATAAAAGAAAGAGGCATAAATAACTTGTTCCCATAAAAATAAATATGGATAGCTAAAAATGTTCTTATAGTATAGAAAAGTAGAATGTGAATTAAAATGCTTTTTTACCAATTTCCCTGGTTATTATTTTCAGAAAACTTTTAGTGAACATGCTAAGATATCTGTGTCTCTTAAAATTATACTAAATATTTCCATGTGTAATATTCCAATATTGATACACACTTTGGTTCTTCTTTTTTTGTCATAGCAAATTTTAGCCATAAGCTCCATTGTTTTCTATCAGATTATATTTTGTGTGCCCTTTCTTTGTTAACTTGATAGTTTTTTGATAAAGACAATATTGTCTTTTGTATAGCCCATCTTTCAACTGTTTCCAATATTTTTGTAATTATTAGTAACATTTCTTGCTGTAGTTTTTGAAACTATAAAATAGTTTCAACATGTGGAGGCAAGGATAAAAATGAAGAAATGAGAGGAGATATGACTCAGAAGAGCACTGGCTGCTTTTCCAGAGGCCCTGGGTTCAATTCCCAGGCCCCACAGGCAGCTCACAACAGTCTGTAACTCCAGTTCCAGGGGATCCGACAACTTCACACAGACAAATGTGCACATAAAATAAAAGTAATCGGGGTTGGGGATTTAGCTCAGTGGTAGAGCGCTTGCTTAAGGTCCTAGGTTCGGTCCTCAGCTCTGGAAAAAAAAAATAAATAAAAATAAAAATAATCAATAAAATATTTTTAAAAATGAAGACATGATTAAAAATGCTTCTAAAATTCTTTTTTTTTTTTCTTGGTATTTCGAGACAGGGTTTCTCTGTGTAGCTTTGTGCCTTTCCTGGAACTCACTTGGTAGCCCAGGCTGGCCTCGAACTCACAGAGATCCACCTGCCTCTGCCTCCCTAGTGCTGGGATTAAAGGCATGTGCCACCACCGCCCGGCTCTGCTTCTAAAATTCTTGATGGCCGTTTTATTTATTTATTTCTTCTTCGTCATCGTCTTCCTCCTCTTCCTACTTTTCCTCCCTTCCCTCTATCTCTCCCCCCCCCCTCTTATCTCCCCCCTCTCCCTTTATCTTCCCCCTCCATCTGTCTCTCCCTTTTCATCTGTCTCCTCCTCTCCCTGTGTCTCCCCTCTCCTGTCTCCCCCGTCTCCCCTTCCCCCATTGCTCCCCCGTCTCATCCCCCATCTCCCCCACTCCCTCTGTCTCCTCCTCTTCCTTTCTTTTAGCTCACCTCTCATCCTCTTTCTTCTTTCCTATCTTCTCCCATTTCTCTTCTTTTTTTTGAGACAGGGTGTTAGTGTGTGCCCTAGGCTGTCCTTGAACCGACAGAGATCCGCCTGCCTCTGCCTCCCTAGTGCCGGGATGAAAGCCTGTGATGCAAAGCCCTGGCTTATGTCTTCTCATGAGAAATACCTGTGAAATACTTTGTCCATTTTTAAGTTGGCTATTTTGGTTACTGTGGTTGAGTCGTAGGAATGCACTATATATTCTGTTCTTCATATGAACTTTTTTCCAGGTGCATTCTTTGTAAACATTTCCCCCCACCCTGTAGGTTGTCTCTTCATTCTAATTGTGTCCTTTGATGCTCAGAAGTGTTGAACTTTGTATAGTCTTAATATATCTCTTCTTCACTTCTGTTATCACATCCTGTTAACTGATACTAAATCCAATATTCTGACATTTTTGCAAACTTCATTCATTGCTTCCTCCCCTCCCCTATTCTCTCTCCTCTGTGTTGGGGTTGAACATGGAGGCTGGTACCTGTTGAGAAAACACTATCATGTTGAGCCCTACCCTCCATCCTCTCAGGCGGCTCCCTCTGCTTGGTGAAAGACTTTTCCTACTGAAAGCTCTTTGAAATCCATGGTCAACATAACTTCACACTATGTTCAAGAACCTGTTTCTAGATTCTTTTTGCTATCTGCCTTGGTGTTTGCCCGTGTGCCAGTATGTTCCTGTTTTTACTAGGACACTTCTGCAATAAGTTGTCGATGGAAAAAGTGTTAGGTTTCCAAATTGGTTGTCAGTATTGCTTAATCTACTTGATTGAGAGTCTGTGAACTTTAGGGTATAGTTTTCTTTTTCTGTAGAACTCTGACTTTGGGGTTTTTATAGGGGTTTAATTGAACCTATATGTTGCTTTGTGTAGAAATGCCATTTTAACAATGCTAGGTCTTGTATGAACACGATCTTCTTTAATTTCTTTTAGCAATATTTTGCAATTTTCACTATGGAAGTCTTTCACTTCCATGGTTAAATTTTCCCTCAACTATTGTGCTTCTTGGGATGCTCTTGTAAATATAATTGTTTTCAATGTTTATTTTTCTGGTTGTTCATTGTTATTGTTTAGAAATTCACCAGATTATTATGTGGTACTTTAATGTCTTATAATGTTGCTAACATCATTTATTTTAGCAGCTGTGTGTATGTGTGTGTGTGTGTGTGTGTGTGTGTGTGTGTGTGTGAGAGAGAGAGAGAGAGAGAGAGAGAGAGAGAGAGAGAGAGAGAGGAGAGAATTACTTTACCCCTCTTCTTCCTTTCTTCTTCTTTTCCTTCTGTATCTCCTCCTCTTTTGTCTTTTCTCCTCCCCCCTTCCCCTCCACTCCACTCTTCTCTGTCTCCTCCCCTCTTCCCCTCCCCTCCACTCTTCTCTGTCTCCCCCTCCTCTTCCCCTCCCCTCCACTCTTCTCTGTCTCCCCCTCCTCTTCCCCTCCACTCCACTCTTCTCTGTCTCTCCCCCTCCTCTCCTGCTGGCGACTGCAACCAGGGCCTCATGTTGGTTCGCCCAGGCACTGGACCACTAAGAGTGTTCTAATTCTAAGATGACAACAGAAACATATTTTCCCTTTCCATGTAGGACACTCTCTATTTCTTTTCTGCCCTCTGTGTGCTAGTTAGGACTTTGCTAGTACTATTCTTAATATAAGTGCATGAGCTGAAATTAGTGTGCTCTGTCTTACGTTAGGGGGAAGGTTTTTGGTCTTTTGTCATTGAAAACGACAGCTGTGGGCCTTCTATATCATAATTATTTGTTGGTGTATTCATTTTTTGAGTCAGTGTCTTTATATAATTCAAGCTGGCATTGAACTAGTGTGTAGGAAAGGATAGCTTCACACTTGTAATTTTCCTTCCTCTGCCCCTTTTTGGAGTGCTGAATTATTGCTGTGTGCCATTAGCCCATTGTCCTCGGTTGTTACCCAGCAGCACTGCTCAGATGTGGTGCACATAGCATGCATTTCCTAGCTACAAAGTGACAAGTGCTTTATTGATACCAGTCTCTTTCTTCTGCAGGAAACTTAGGCATGATGACTTTTTAATATCTCTGGTGACAGTAAAGCCACTGACAGGGCACTAGGTAACTCCCCATCCTGCTTGAGCACATTCATCAAGCAGTCATTGGAGAAATCCTAAGTGACTTTGGAGTTAGGGAAGTAATGGATTATCACTACTGTCTTGCGGCATCAGTACTTTGCTATGTTTTGGAAGATTTTGTGTTTCACAATTGTAATTCCAGTATTACAATAATAGTTCTCCAATGTGCGAAACACAATGTAGTTATCTTTTCTAAAACCTTGGTAGTATTTACACAAAGATAATTATGTTATTGTTCAAATCAGAAAATTTGTTTTTTGAAATTTTATATTTTTAAAACATTTCTTTTTGTATTTACTTTTTAAAAAGTTAAATTGGTATAAAACTTTGCACTTTTCTATTTTTTAATCTTAACACATTTCTACTATTGGGTCCATATATTGCTCTTTTGTTTTCATTTTCTGAAATGTAATATGGTAGTCTGGTCTCTGGAGTTAACATGAGTTTGGGTATACTCAGCTGCTTGTTGTACACTTAGATTGCAACTTTTATGTTTTGTGGATTGTTGTTTTATTTGTATATATATTATTATGATTTTATGTAATTTTTTGTACATATTTTAGTGTATTTGTTGGAGAGAGTCTCAGAAAGGGACTGCTAGTTCCTAGAGTGCAAGCTTGTATATAATTTTGATATATAGTGTCAGGTTCCCCTCCTGAAGAATGATACTATCAGAGGCAGGTGGATCTCTGTGAGTTCAAGACCAGCCTGGTCTACAGAATGAGTTCCAGGATAGTCAGGGCTACACAGGAAACCCTGTCTCAAAAAATCAACAGCACAAAACAAAAGAATAATGCTATTTTGCATTCCCGTAAGCCAAAAGTGGTTGTTTCCTATACCCCTGACAGTGTACTATTAAACTCTTCAATTCCTGCTATTTCAATAGATGAGAAATGGTGTCTGAACTAGTTGTAATTGGCTTTCTGTTATGAATTGGACATGGTACTGTATGTTTAAAGCCATTTGAATTCTTCTGTGTCTCTTCAGCCTTGGCCCACTTTCCTATGGAGTTCCTAATATTTTCTTCCGTATTTTATTTTTAATACTTTATGTAGATTAGTTCTTTGTCTGTGATAAGAATTGTCATTTTTTTTCCTTACCTACTTTGTCATTTACTTTTAGCCTTTGCCTATAGCAATGTTTTTTTGTTTTTGTTTTTTTTTTTTAATTTGTTTGTTTTCGGTGGTGGTGTTTCAAAATTTTACATATATTTATCTCTCTTCCTGTTTTTGTTTTTTAATTTGGAAAGGCAGAAGCAGATCTTTTGAATGAACATTCCCCCCCTCCCCCGCCTGCCCGCCCGCCTGCCCGCCCAGTAATAAAAGTTGTAACCTAAATTTCACAGCTTGATGTATGGCAGGGACAGTGTAGATGAAGTCACAGGGCAGCTTCCAACACAGTTGTTCTGTATCTGTAAGTGCATTTCTTCTCTTAACACTGTCTCTAAAGACAGTGCCAGGCAGCCCCAGGAGGAACTAAAACTCTGCCATGAAGCAGGCTGACTTTCTAACCTGCCACAGTTCCCAGCTGCCATTTCTAAACTAGAGAAAGATCCGATGTTCTTTTAGATAGACGTGGGCAGCACTGATTTGATCAGGACTTGGGCAGAAGCCACTTTATTTATCATCATAGAAGTGGCAGTATAAGTATCTTAAAGTTGTGCATATAGCTCTAACTATTGTTTTGTGATATTTTGTTTCTTTCCATCTTGGTGTTTTAATATGTTTACATGTTCAGTAATTAGAATTTTTAAATGTGATTGTTACTATAGATTATTACAGGATTATTACAATAAGATGAACATCTTAAAAGAATATATTTGATTAGCATCAGCTGTTAAGTAGTAAGGCAGTAATTGTTACTGAGGTGCCTTGGTGAATGCATACTAGTGGGAAATTCTGCCTCAGTATAGCCAGCTGGTGATCATTTATCTGCAGACATTTAGCGTAAACTTTTGTTTGCTGATAGACATTAAACTTGTGCTTAAAACAAAAATGGCTTTCTTTTTTGTGTGGTGAAAATTGGCACTAGCTAATTCATTAAAAACCTGAAGAACAATTGAATCAAATATGATGACATCCAGGAAGTCAGTTTCTTAAAGCCTTACTTGATTATTTTTCCCTATCCCAGTGATTATATATTTAGTAACTAATATTTTTATCAATCAGAGCAAACATTGTGAGAAGCATAAAACTGTTTAGTCTGACTTCAGATTTAAATATTTAAATGAAGCTAAAATGGTCAAAAATTCTAGATTACAAAGATTTCGTTTTTTTTTTTCATGTTCAATAGACTTGCTAAGGAGATTGAATTATTATAGCTCAATTATTTTTTTAGTTCTGTTTCCTAGACAGAAGAGAAGAGTTGAAAAAAAAAAAAACTTGGATGCTTTCCAGGAGCTCAGTGTGTGTGTGTGTGTGTGTGTGTGTGTGAAGTTATAATCAGTGATTCCAGTCTGAGTTTTATTGGGCAGTCTTGTCTGATGCCTAAAACTCCCCTTGTCTCCAAGATGATAGCTGGCTTAGTTTTACCCCTAAAATAGGGAGAATGTGTTTTTCCATAGCTTATCAGGCCTGGTGACATGGGCCGTTTTGGTTCTGTGCTGCTGGATAAAGGACGAGTGAAATACGGAAAGGCACAAACAAAGGAGGCCAGGACAGCAAAGGTAAGGGCAGGGCCACAGCCCAAGGACAGAAGAGCGAGCTCTGAGCTCTAGGTCTGAAGTCGGCACAGGTAGCCAGGACAGGAAGGTTGCAGGGACACATTTTCCTATCTGTCATCTTAGAAAGGGCTGTTTTAGGTAAGACAATAGTTATCTTTAAGAAGACATCAAAATTGAGAATTTTTCAAATGGAAATAATAGACCAGTAGGTCAGTTTTGGACTTTAGTAAACATAGTAAACATTTGAGCCCATGTTTATAAACTTATTTTTACCACTTACATCTTAAGTACACATATTTGAGAAAAAATACTACTGCTGTCTTTTTAGAGGTGTGTATTGTGGTAGGAATAATTACCTTAAGTTCTGGAGTAGTAATAGAGATTACTAACAGTATAGTTTTAAGCTTAAAAGCTGAAGGTTGGCTATTATTTCAAAATACATTTTCTTTCTGAGAGATAATCAAAGCAGTTACTGCTTTTTTTCTAATTATTTTTAGGAGTGAATATAACTTTAAAATTTAGTTTTCATTTAGCTAAAATAAATGACTAATTTCAGATTTATTTTAGAAATATCTCTGCAAAGAAATCAGTAAAGTCTTCATATTATCTTAGATGTATTGTTTAGTAAATTCTGCTGACATTACGTTGTGGTTGTTTCATTTATTGGTACATTTTGCATTGGAATGTACAGTGCAAATTCATTAGGTATGTAATAGATGGCTGTTGCTTCTCTGAGCCAAACTGCAGATGTTTTCATTAAGAAAGGAAACACTTGACTTCTGTTGTATAATGCCATACTAATAATTTTCATATTTGGAAAAATTTCAAAGAAGGTACATGTTTAAAATATGCCTTAGTGAAGATCAGATATGTGTTATGTTTTCTTATCACTTTATTTCCCCTTTTGAACTTAAAGGACTAGACTGATTTTATAATTTTAGAACTTTTACACAGAACAAAGATGAATTCGTTGCTTATTTAAAATGCTTTTTTTTTTTTTTTTGGTGTTGTGTGCAAGCTCTAATGAAATTGGGAGCCATTGGAAGGTAGAGCTGTGTCTCTGCCATGCACGTTCAGGGAGTGTAGACAGAGTAGAATGTGCCAGCTCTGCGAACAGTCAGAGTTGATTGAAGTTGGGTTTGGCCTTGATTTGGGGATGTGCTATGACTTACTTTTAAAATAAATTTTAAACTTTCCATGTGATTTTTAAAATGTGAAATTAAAAAGTACTTCTGAAACTGCTATTGCAGTTTCCCTGTCATAAACATAGTGAAGCATAGGGAATTGTTTTAATAACTGTTCTTTGTTTGGCTTATAATTTGAATGCCTTAGATAGGAAGAGCAAACGTTTCATTTTTTGAAAACATCGTATGTAGCTTGCTATTTTGTGGGCTTTTTTGTATACTTATATTTCAAGCCTCTGAAGGCTACACAATTGTTTCTTATTTATAATTATATTACCAGGAAAATTAAGCATAGTTTTGATGGAGAGTCAAATGGTCTCTATTATGATATCATATGTAAATAGTAAAATAAACTAAATGATACAAAATAGTTTGTAAAGCCATTCATTTTTCACCTTACTTCAGAATTCAGGAATTTTTATGCATGTTGATTTTGAGGGACCTTCTTTTCCATGTACTTATTTTAAAACAGTATTTGGTTATTTTGTATTCTTAAAAATTGAAATTATCAAGCCACCTAGGACTACATAGTGAGATTGTCTCAAAAATATTAAAATTATAGCATAAAATTAGGCGTATATTAACAGGGAGCACTGTGTAAAATGTGAAGGTTAGTAAGTTCTGTTGGGTTAATGTTTGTGTATGATCCTGACTGCTTCAGCATACTGTGTGTAGCAAGAGTGAAACCCTACTGTAGAAAGCTGTAGTAGCTGAGTATTGTTTGTTATTGAGTTTGGTATGATATACTGAGCATATGGCTTATTATCAATTTTTACTAAATTAAGTTACAAATACTACGGCATGACAGACATCTTTGTTTTGTAAATGGGCTGTTTTTTCCCTCCCATTTAGGAAGCCTAATGGTCTTTCCTTTGGAAGGGAAATGTTCACAGTCTTTACAGCTCTCCATTAGCACATTACTTTACAGGCACGGAAGTGATTCCTGAATGGTTTTGTATAAGCTACTTTGGGTCAAGAGCATGTAAAATTTTATAGTTAATATTCTGTTGCATATTTTGTGTTGATAAATGTGCATTCTAATACAAACAGTTAAATCTCTTGGGATTTTTCTTTGTAGGTGTCTCTATAGGAAGAACGTATAACTTTTTGTATTAGATTTGTAAGGCATACCCTTTTATACTTAGTATAAAATTAATATAATTCAGTGTAATCTATTTCATGTCATTAGCAGCTAAAAGTTTATGTAGTTCTTATATAGATCTTTATGATAATATTTTAACATAACTATAAGTGTTACATGCTTGTTATCTTATTTCTTTATTAATTTAGCAGAATAAAATATTTGGAGATTTTTTTTTTATTCTAATCCAAGTAACCAACCTTTGGTATAACTGATCTTCATTTTTTAACCATAGTACAGGACATTATTTTATAGTAGATTATTAGTTTGTAGAAAAGCTGCTGTCATTTAAAGTGTTTTTTATAGCAGCTTTTAAGCTTATGCCCAAAGTTCTAGATATATTATTTCAACCAACAAATGAATGTATATAGTCTTAACTTTTGGAAAATTCATGGTAATATTTTGCTGGGTATTGAACTCTGAGTCTTATAATAGAAAATATATTGCAGAAAAATGTGACATTTAATATTGTCCTTTGTTTATTTAATTAATTAATTTATGATTGTATTTGCTAGACATACAACATAGGACTAGAAATTGATTCTCTTATATGCACTCTCCTCCTAAGTGTATTTTCAAATTATCATAAATAACTTAATATGATAGGATATAGACAAGTAATGCTTTAAAAAAGCTTAAGAAGTAGAAAGTTTTTTGGCCCTGAGTTAAAACTGATTATTAATAAGTTAACTTGGTTTAGAGTAATTTTGTTTTCTGATAGTTTAATAGTTTCTTATAATTTAATGACTATAAATCTTAAGAATCAGTAGCCTAATTTCTTAGAGAGTAGGATCTTTTTTAATGCTCTTTTATAATTTTTGAGTTCTTCATTTTATTTATGTTATTATTCTGTTTAAATATGACTACTTGATTAACAAGCTAAAACCATCTACTCTAGTTTGCCTAATAATTAGTAAGCATCCTTAAAGAGGAAGTGAGTTGTGTTTTCTCCACCCTTTTTCATATTTTAATAGTACAGTTCATATTCAAAGATAGCCATCATGTACATACCTAGTTATATGTTCATATGCACCAGAAGTTTGAATGATAGGCTCGCGTTCATCACATATTAAGTGGTCTGAGGTTTAATTGCTAACTTAGAAAAAAAGTCTGTTTGTTTCATGGGTTATTTCTTCAGATACTTGAATTTAACCATAATTTTTCCATTGTTACCTTTTAAAAACATACTTGTTTGGCAAATATTTTAAGAACAGTATTCCGATATTTTCTTCCCATCCTTTAAAGTTTTGAATCA
>CABHPQ010153046.1:0-19075 GCA_902168405.1 Peromyscus aztecus | reverse complement strand
AGACCCTGAACTGCCTCCTTTGCCCTGTTCATTTGAACAACTGTCTTTTATTCAAGCAGAAAACAAGTTTTCCACCTGGAAAGACCAACACAGATGAACAGACTGTTCTACAGTAAACTGACTAGCAGTGAATACTGAGTGAACACCAACAGGTGAGAGGCACGCTCCACAACAAAACAGCCCAGAGAATAACCACTAGCACCAAAGGGGCACCTAGAGCAGAGCCTTTGATGAGCTTTTGAGACCCTTAACAAATAGCCCAGAATTGCTAAACATTTAGCATATGCTTCTGAGATAAAAGCCAGGCACCAAAATAAATACATAAAATAAAAGAAATAAAAATTTTTAAAAAACACACAGGAAAAAATAGGATTTCTTTGTATAGCCTTGCCTGTCCTGGAACTCACTCCATAGATCAGGCTGCCTCGAACTCAAGAGATCTGCCTGTCTCTGCCTCCAGAGTGCTAGGATTAAAGGTGTGCACCACCACTGCTCAGCTGGGAATTGTCTTCTAAAAATTTAATTAACACGTGTGAATATTTTTCCTGCATGTATGTATGTGCACCTGAAGGGGACTGGATCCCCTGGAACTGGAGTTACAGATGGTTATGAGCTTCCATGTGGGTGCTGGGAACTGAACCTGGGGCCTCTACAAGATCAGCAAGCACTCTTAACTGCTGAGCCATCTCTCTAGCTCTGAACTGTTTTTTGTTTAGTTTTGTTTTAAACAATCAGCAAATAATATCCCTACAGCAGCAGTTCTCAACCGCCTTGAGGGTTGGTTGTTTGACACAAACAACCTTTTCACAGGGGTTGCATATCAGATAGCCTGCACATCAGGTATTTACATCACGATCCATAACAGCAGCAAAACGATAGTTATAAAGTAGCAACGAAAATAATTTTATGGTTAGAGAATCACCACAACACGAGGAACTGTATTAAAGGGTCAAAACATTAGGAAGGTTGAGAACCACTGCCCTAGAGAGTTAATGGTGCAATCACTAAAATAAGAAGGCTATATACTACAAAACCCAAAGAACTCAGAAATTTAAAACAAGATAGTATAAGCTAAAGTTCAACAGAAGAACTAAAAGAGAAAACTGAGGAAATGTGTCCACCCATAATGATACAAAGAAAGATGGAAGGAGGAGAAATCAACATCTATCTAGGGCAATCATGCAACTGACAGGAACTGCAGAAAAAAAAAAAAAAAAAAAAAAAGACCAAGAGCTGCACAACACTGAGCATGTCCAAACGGAACAGGTTAGAGTCCCAGACAGGGAACTCCAGGAGAGATAAAACAAGTAACATCTTGGGTTTCTCCATATGACTTAAACAAGAAAAGAACAGTGTTTCATGGTCTATGAGGTACAGGGAAAATAAAAGGCTCCAAGAACATGAATCAAACGAACACAAAGTGAGATACTAACTTTTGGGAAGCGAGGCTGGGGGCAAAAAGAGTCTGGCTGGGCTGTAGCTCAGCAACAGGATGCCTTCTTAGTATGCACAGGGGCCTAGAGGGACTCTTGATTCTTGTTCATAGTCACTGTTCACTGAACAGAGACTAAAATCATTCTAGTTCCTAGCTTTGAAAACAAATACTCTGCTCTGAGACACCTATTTGATAACCTTTTAGAGAAAGGTGATCCCAGGAACAAAGTTTAATCTTTTGTTTTTTTACACTAAAGTGAGAAAGCAATTTTAAGGTAGAGAAATGCTTTAACCTACTGGATGATGTCTACTATTTAGAATATACGTATATTCCAAATATATATATAATTATAGATAGATGATGGAGAGAGTACACACTGTACACACACACCCACCCACACACCCACACACACACAGACAACTCCCATCTCTCTCAGTGTACCTGCAGCTGCCTGGCTCAGTGATTGGCACAATCCAGATGTAAACATGACGGCTTGCATTCTCCAACAAACTAACCGTTCTGCCTCAAGTGCTAGCTACATAAAGCCTGTTCTTCAGGACGGCCACACTACCTCATCCGTCTAAAGGCCTTCACAGGGCGCACTACTTAAGCATGGACAATCTACAGTTCCATCCCTACCCACCCACAACTCCCATGCCCTCTCCCCTTTCCTTCCTGCTAGCAGTTCTCTTTCTCCGACACTTCCCACCCTCTAAAGCACCATTTAGTTTACTTAACTTTTGTGGCCCATCTCGCCTTAGCTAGAGGGCAGAACATTTCATCAGTTTAATAGCCCGCTGCACTTCCAGACTACGAATGAGTAAACAGGTGATGAATCAATCAATGAACAAGACAAGTAACTGCAGCCCTCCCTTGTGAATTAATCATCTTCTCTCTATCAAAAACTATCCTCTCCAACTTCTTCTCACTATGCTGTACCCTTCCTATCCTATAATGAACTTCATGATATAGAGTTAAAAGTAGAGTTGTTATTTTTGTCATATTACAAATTTTTCTGGGCTAGTCAGAAGACCCAATATCCTTTACAGAAGAATGTGTCCTGCATTCAAAATGACAAATTCACAAGTGGATGTGTGATGGTTAGTGTTAATTATCAACTTGACATGATCTAACACCAAACTGACAATCAATCTCTGGGTTGTGGAAGATTATCTTGATTACACTGGCTCAGATGAGAAGATGCGCCCACTGTGGGCAGCACCATTCCCTAACTAGGATCACGGGCCGTACAATGGACTGAAGGAACTGAGCTTCAGCATGGCACATCCCCATCTCCTGACTGTGGATGCAATGTGACCAGCTACTTCAAGTGCCTGCTGCCTTGACTTCCCTTTCTCCATTAGTTATTTCTGTCAAGGGTGGTTTAACATGAAAACAGAAAAAGGAATTAAGACAAGGTGGGCAAAACTTATGTACAATTCTCAACAAACTATTTTTCACATAGCATTTTTCGTTACTCTTTGAGAATGTCACACATACATATAATGTATTTTGGTAATATCTACCTCCCACCACTCATGATGCCAACTCCCCACTCAACCTCATCTCTCTCTCTTTTAAACAACCCACTGAGTTTATTAGTGCTGCCTGTACGTACACAGGTGTAAGGCTATTACTTTTATTTATGAATTAAATAAAAGCTGAAAAGCTACCGTAGAAAGTTCCCGAAAACAATGATGTCGCCCGGTCTTAATGGTTATTCCTATTAAACCCTTCATTTCTACCAAAGGGTCCGAATGGCAGCCGGCAGGGTTTAGTAACCACGGGTCAAATTCAGGCACACAGCACCCCTGACAGCACCATCATCAAGAGCCTCAGCCCGCAGTGCACACCGAGCTGCCTGGAGTACTGAACCAGGCTGCTCTTCCCGTTCACCTCTTCTCGGAGCTGCCGCTCTCGTTCTTCTTCCAGCTTCTGGATCTCAGCCAACGACAGTGTGGCCTGGGACTGACACGCGGTTGTATTAGACTGCTGACCCCACGTTGAAGAAGAGGGAAGCTAAAAACAACAACAAACACATAACAGAATGGGAAAGCGTCAGCAAACAAGGAAGAATAACAACATTTATGGTCCAAGCCTCCATTTTTCCTCACCTTTACAATAGTCATTTAAAAATTCTTTTTCCACACTATTCTCTCAGTTGGCTTGCTTCTTTTGCTCATTTCTCCCAGCCTATGTTTATTTTAAAACAACTAAAAATACACACATGTATAATCCTTGCTCTCCCATTTGGGTGGAAATCTGTTACATCAAGCATCGACACAATTAGTAATACAGAGTCAAAATCAAAAGGAGTAACAAGGAGTGACTAAATGTAGTTTAAGATTTTTAATCTGCTGGGCAGTGGTGGCGCACACCTTTAATCCCAGCACTTGGGAGGCAGAGCCAGGCGGATCTCTGTGAGTTCAAGGCCAGCCTGGCCTACAGTGTTCTAGGACAGACAAGGCTACACAGAGAGACCATGTCTCAAAAAAACCAAAACCGAAACAAGATTTTTAATCCATAATGGCCACAAAGGACATGGTATAAGGACCTAGTGAGTGAATTAAAGCCAAGGATTTCTAAGCAGAGGTAGACAGCGAATGAAGGGGCCAAGCAGTCTTCATCCCATGTCCTAACAACCAGGCTACTATGTAGCCCTAGTCCTAGCTCTAGTCATGAAAATTAAGCTGGTTTGGGGGAGAGGGGGAATCAACAATCTACTTTATCTATCCTTTGCATTAATGAGCAAAGTAGAATACAAACATGTGGTCCTGAAAACCTGAGTTTTCAAAGCCTGGTTTTCTAAAGAGAATTCTTTGTTCTTCTTTTTAAATTAATTAAATTATAATTTCAAATCATTTTAAAGGTCTTTGGACAAACTTTACATGGCTCTGCTACCAACTCTTGGTTGGCTCTACAAGAGACTCAGCTTCTGAACATTCTTCTTTTTCAGTAAAATACAGGTTATCAATATCTAAGCTTTGTGAGAAAACACTCTGAAGAAGTGATATGACATATGGAAATTGTTGGTATGGTACCTAAGAACCGAAGTACAGTAATTAATGGTATTGCCAACTCTTCCTTCCCAATCTTCCAAACCAAACAGGCTTCAGTTAGGACTTCTGTCCCTTGTCTGATTGCTCATTTGCCTAACCACAGTTCTGTTTCCTTCAAGTTCATCTTCCATTTAGCTCTCCTGCAAACCCCAGAGTGCTATCCCATGTTCTACAAGCCTTAAGTTCTGATCCTTTACAGAGTGTGTCCAGTAAGGACATTAGGAACCCTGTCCATACTCATCTCATTCCTCATGGTCTGGACAAGCTTCTAAATTTACTTTTTAAAGATTTATGTTAGAAGGTTGAAGAGATGGCTTACTAGGTGCTTTTTCAGAGGACCTGGGTTCAATTCCCAGTATCCACATGGCAGCTCACAACTGTCTATACTTCCTGTTCCAGGGGATCCGACATCCTTACACAGACATATGAGAAGGCAAAACACCAATGTACATAAAATAAAAATAAATTTTTTTATAGATATATTTTTAAATTACGTATATGTGTGTGGCTATGTGTGGGTTGTATGCACGTGAGTACAGGCACTAGCAGAGTCCGGACAAAGGCACAGGATTCTCTGGAGCTGGAGTTAATAGATGCCTGGGAGCCATGTAATGTGGTCAATGGGAATCCTCTGGAAAAGTAGCTAGCAAGCACTCTTAACCCCCAAGCCATCTCTTCAGCTTTCAATATTTCCACTTCAGATTCTGGAGTGTCTCTAACCTTCAAGCCTTGCTCATTGCAATGCCTCTCTCATAAACCTCATCCGCAAAACAAACTGTTCAACTTCAAAGTTCTTTCTATCCCCATAAAGACGGTTTGGAAGCTGACTTATCTCAGGAAGTAGCCTGGAGGGATGGTGACTCCTATTTTACCAATATCACAGTCCCTTGAAGAGTTTATTTAAACCCAAGCTTGCATGTCTTACAGTTCCAGGTGACATCCCTGAGAACTACCATCTTACTAATGGCTCCTCCTCTTCTCTGCTCTACACTGGATTCCAAGTCCCCTCCACATCTTAGCCTGGGAGTTCCTTGAAGACAAAGGAGACTAAACTTAACTTCTGGTTCAACATGAAGTTTGTAGAGCATCCTACCAAGCTCCTCTTAACCTTTCCAACTACCTGATTCCATGAGCAGTCCTCATCCCGTGCTCTGCCACATCCCAGCTTCTACCTGTGATCTTCAGATCTGGGCAAACAACAGATTCAGGCTCGCCCACTGTATCAAAGCAGTTCTTTCCCACTGGCCCTTCCTATTCATCCTCACCACCACCACACCCTTTTTAGCGGACTCTTAGTATTAATTTTCAACTTCAAACAGTATTTTGAATCTTCCATCTCCATATACTCTTAAAAAAAAAAAAAAAAGAGGGGGAGTGGGTTGTGAAGCCCTAGCTGGCCTAGAACTTGCTATGTAAACCATGATGACCTAACTCAAGAGATCTGCCTGCCTCTGTCACCTGAGTTCTGGGATTAAAGGTCTGTGCCTCCATCTTTGGCCTGTCTTCAACCAATTTTTACTAAGACTTCAAAGGCAACTGTGTTTGAGTGCTGTGTTGTGGGTCA
Organism: Peromyscus aztecus; assembly: GCA_902168405.1. NCBI lineage: Eukaryota > Metazoa > Chordata > Mammalia > Rodentia > Cricetidae > Peromyscus > Peromyscus aztecus. The sequence goes on along the minus strand of CABHPQ010153046.1, from coordinate 13,017 downwards.
TGCCTGCTGCCCTCGCAGGTTGTGGAACACTTTCTTCTCTTTGATTTTCCTGTCAGCAGTGCTGAAACTGTAAAGAGGAGGCACTTCAATTGTCATGGAACCCCACTCAAAAACACCAAGCAGACTGACCTCTTTGTGCCTGTGACCCTGCATTTCCTATCCTTATCACGTGTGTGCCTCTCGTTTCAACAATGACGCACACGCACACACACGCCGACGCGATGAACCAAAGAGCCAACACGACATTTAACACAGGTGGCTGCCCACGTGTCTAGGACTCTACCTTCATCTGCGCAAGCTGCTGCTGCTGCTGCTGCTGCTGCAACCTGCGGAGAGCCTCTTGCTGCTGCTGCCTCTGGCGCATCAGCTCCTTCTGCCGCTGCAGCTCCAGCTCCTTCCGTTTTCGTTCGGCCTCCTCCTCCTCCATGCGCAGCCGGCTCTCTTCCAGTCGGCGCTGGGCTTCCTCCTCTTCCCGGGCCCATTTGGCAGCCTCCTCTTCCTTCCCAGAAGGAAGAGTTAAAGAGAAAAGCAGTTTTTTATGAATTGTAGAGGGCTAATCCACACTGCTGTTAAAGGCTTCAATCACGACAGTACACAGAATGACAAAGCCAAAGCCCTGCTTAGGGTGACATTAGGGAGAAGCAGGTTTTACATGGTCACAGAGGCCTAGTGTGCTCCAGGATCCAACCTGAACAGATTGTAGAACTGTCACTCGGGTCTGTGGTCAAAGTGCTGATCTCAAAAGGAGCTTACCAACTGCTGCAACAAAGTCTCCTGGAAATGTCATTTCAGTACTACAGGCTGAGCACGCTTTCCAGGGTGCTTCACAAGAAGCCATTAAGATCTGGCAAGAACAATAGTTGTAACGAGACTCATCCAGACCTGGAACCAAAGTGACTCCTCAAACTCACTAGACTCCACTGTAAGACCCACAGGCCCTGGGGTCTTTTGAAATCCTCTCTCCCTAATTCATCCTTTCCCGTCTACTACTTCCCCTTCCCTGCATCCGCTCTCTTCCGGCGGCTCACTGTGTCCTCTGGTCCACTCGCTCAGTGCCCCGCGTGCCCTCAACTTTGCAGTTGGGACGCCACACCAGCAATGCTCTATCTTGTCCAATAACACTCTGTCCTAAGCTGAGGTTGGCTGTGAACCTCCGAGAGCTAGATTTCCTTTCTATCCTTTCTTTCAAAGACTCCTCCTCATTCATATTAACCACTCCCCTCCCCAGCAAGAAGGACATGTTCCTAAATCTGCTACAAATAAAACCTGTTTCAACCTAACAAGCAACCATTCCTTCAGCCATCTTTCTTGCAAATAATACTGCATGCCACCTCAAGAGACTTGAAATTTTTGTTTTAAAGCTTCCAAATGTAACTAGGAACAGTCATGATTTATTTAGGACTAGGAGACATCTGCTTGGAGAATTCTATGAAAGACACCCTTTCTACAGTTTCTTAAAAAAAAAAAAAAAAAAAGTTATTTATTTATTATGTATACACATGCACATCCCTGCATGTGTCCTTGAAGGCCAGAAGAGGGCACCAGATCTCATTACAGTCGGTTGTGAGCCACCATGTGGTTGCTGGGAATGAATTCAGAACCTCTGGAAGAACAGCCAGTGCTCTTAACCACTGAACAATCTCTCCTGCCTGAAAGACACCCTTTCTAAACAAACAAACAAAAAATAATAGAGAAAAGTCACTCCTTCATTGGACAAGGTTATACAAGAGTCACAACCTGAGGTAAAGAATCCAAAAGCAGAAATCAACCCTCGAAGAGCTAGTATAGAAGGGTATACAAATGATGTGAATCCCGACAGCATCACTGAGTTAAGGCTAAAGATATTACAGTCAGATCTTCTTGGCATGTGAGGTAAGCATGACATATATTGTTTGAGCCACTATAAGGTGGCTATTTCAGTGTTTGTACTTTAAAGTATACTAACTCTGTCATTTACTTCATCACCCACAGATTCTGTGAGCTGCTGAAGATTGAACCATTTCCTAAATTCTTCTACTAATATTTGCTGGGTATGGTGGCACACACCTGTAATCCAAGCACTTGGGAGGCTGAGTCAAATAGATCTCAATTTCCAGGCCAGACTATACTACACAGTGACAGACACCTTGCCTCAAAACCTTACCACCTCCCAACCCTGAAAAGGAAGGGGAAAAAAAGGTTTTATACTGTATTAGAAATGACAGGGTTAACCAGCTTACTTAACAGGGGGAAATCATGTCTGGTACTAGAAACCCAGTCCAATTCCAGGGGCTAGTGAGGTCATGGATCTTAGAAAAGAACCTACTATAACCACTTTGCTAGACCAGCGTAATTTCTTACTACAAATTTTAAATCTTCTTATAGCCACAGACAAGGGTAGCTACTATTCCTCATCAAAGAGACCTCTCCTTACAGAAAATGGCGTCCATCCCAGGAAACCACATCTGGATACAATGCAGAGATCAACAGACCATGGGAAGGCCAGGTCCAATGGACACATCTGCAGTACAGCTCTCTCATCTGAAGCACAGTCAACATCTAAGAAGATGGGGCTGCAAGACTGTGAGGGCAGAACCCCAGGAAGTGTGCTGTCAGACAGTCTCTCCTAGAAATGGCTACGAAAACAAGACAGGAATAATGGTAATATCAAGGGACATATTAATATGGAAGGGGGAAATTTTAAGTGGTCCCACCGTAGACAAAGAACTACAGGCAACTAACGATTGCCAGGAGAATTAGCCTCTCCCAGGGATGAGCCTTCTTACTGCTTGTCCAATCAAAGTGGTCAGCTTTGAAACCATATATATACAAACAACAATACAAGACTCAGCAAGCTGTATTATACACACATACATACATATTTGTGCATTCACGTACATATAGACTTCTGTGTATGTGGGGGGCATGGAGAGGTTCAAAGGAGGGTACCTGGGAGGGGCTGGAAGGAGGAAAAGTGATAATTCTGTTTTAATTTAAAACATCTTTCAAAAATTTAAGTATGAGAAACTGTCATAGCCAAGGACATAAGGAAGCATGACAGCTAAATGTAATGTGATTAGTAAGAATGTAATCCTGTAGCAGAAAAGGATGTTTAGAAAACTCTTAGGCAATCTGAATAAACAATGGAGTTTTTTTTTTTAATTTTTTTTAATATTTATTTATTTATTATGTATACAATGTTCTGCCTGCATGTATACCTGCACGCCAGAAGGGGGCACCAGATCTCATTATAGATGGTTGTGAGGCACCATGTGGTTGCTGGGAATTGAACTCAGGACCTCTGCAAGAGCAGCTAGTGCTCTTAACCTCTGAGCCATCTCTCCAGCCCAACAATGGAGTTTTTATAATTAAATGGCCTTATAATTGTAACTAGTGTACCATACTAATGTAAAATATTAATAACAGAGGAAACTATATATATATATATATGTATTTTCTACTTTTCCAATTTCTCTGAAAATCTAGAACTATTCAAAAAAAAAAATTTAAAATATAAAAAGGGAAGGTTTGGGGGGGGGGGGGGGTGCTGGTTTCCCCCAGCGGTAGAATACCATGATTGCCCCAAAGTCTGTAACTTAAAAGCAATGAACAAAATTTAAGGCATCAAAAAACAAATGAAAGAACCAACTAATAATAATAATAATAATAATAATAATAGTAATAATAATAGTAGTAGTAGTAGTAGTAACAAACAGAACACCGAAGTGAAACAAGAGTCTATCAGTGGTCAGAGACTTAGCTCAGTAGGAAAGCACTTCCTAGTACACCAGGACTTAATCCCTAGCACTACAAAACAAAGAAAGACCCAAAGTATCTGCAAATTTGCAACTTTTCTCCGGAAGGTACTACCTGATTTCACAGAGTCTAAGTACGAGAGACAGTAAAAGTGTGATTTCTGGGACAAAGGGGGTGGTTGTATGTGGTGATATTTTATTTGTGCACCCCAATAAGCTTATCTGGAGATCTGAGGAAAAGCCAGCCACTATATTAAAGGTAGAAGTCAGGCAATGGTAGCACACACTTTTAATCCTAGCATTTGGGAGGCAGAGATTCATTTGGATCTCTGAGTTCAAGGCCACCCTGGGAACAGAGCCAGGCATGGTGGCACACACCTTTAATTCCCAGCACTAGATAACCATAGAGGTCTGGAGGTCTGTGCAGAACGAGGAAGTGATGTAGCTGGGCAGAGAGAGGAAGTGAGATGGCAGGGACAGAAAGGCGTTGAGTATACAGGAAGTAGCTCTCTCTTTGGCTGAGGATTTCCTAGCGGTAAGAACATGGCTGGCTTCTTTCTGCTTCTCTGATCTCCCAATTTTCACCCCAATATCTGGCTCTGGGTTTTTTATTAACAGGACCGTTTGGCAATTTGTCTTACAGCTGTACATTTACAAGGCAGATCTGCAAAGAGGGATGATGGAAGGAACCACATAAGAGATGAGTCCTCAAAGATGAGGCTGTGCTAAGGACTGAACAAAAATGGAGCAGCTGGAAGAACTGAGCAGTGTCCAATTGTTTGACGACAGGCCAGTGCTAAGGAAGACAGCTTCGAAGACTGCCTTCAGCAAGGCAAATGCCTACCAAAACGAAGCTTTCCAAGACAGCAAGAAGCCATAAGCCATAATCACGACGTTCATTATATGTTTTCTCAAAAACCCACAAGAGCTAGGTGAGGTGGTTCAGCGGGTAAGGACATGTGCCACTTAAGCATAAGGACCTGGGTTCAAATCTCTAGCACCCACATAAAAAGTTGGGTATGGTGCCTCTAACACCAGTGATGTAGATAGCAGACAGAACAGCTGAAGCTTATTGGCTGCCAGCCTAGCTCCAGATTCAGTGAGACCCTGCTTCAAAGGAATGGGCAGAAAATGATTGATAGAGGAGAGCCTCTGAGCGTGCGTGCACACGCACATAGGCACACACACCTGCCCAAATGCACACATACTTTTTTTTTAATCACTAAGGGGCTAGAAAGATGGCTCAGCTGTTAAGAGAACCTACTACTCAGTCATAAGAAGTTTAGATGCCAACATCCATGTAAAAAGCCAGATGTCCCAGCATGCCTGTAACCCAGCTCAGAAGGGGCCTGAGACAGGAATTACTAGATCTTGCTGGCTTCCAACGTAGTCAAGAGAATGGAAGCCCCAGGTTCATGATCTTGCCCCAAAGGAATAGGCAGAAAGTGACAGAGGATACCCAGTACCCTCTTCTGGCCTTTGCATGCAAGCACAGGTGTGTGTTCCCACACACAAGCACACCACACAGATGCCCAAGTAAATAAACCAATCTGATTTGGAAAAAAAAAAAAATCACTAGATATTCAAGGAAGAACCACCCCCCCAACCCCCCACCCCCAACACACACACATACACACACACACACACACACACACACACACACACACCCACCCTGCAAATACAAAAGCTTAAGAGTAGCTGCACAGTATCACCTTAATGGGCTGTAAGACACAATGTGACTAAAAGAACATTTTGCAAACATTAAAAAGCTCATCAAGACGGCAGAAAAGGTGAGGGCATCTGGCTCAGTATCTGTAACCCACTAACCAACAGAGCAGTTTTGCTATCTGGGTAGCTTATGCTGTGCCTCCTTTCCCCTCACTGTTCCAGTGTGGTCCTCACAAACATTCCATTAAGGGGAACTGAACCTACCCACTGAACTTACAAGATCTTAGGACAGAACAATAGTAGATTTGTATGCAACCAGTAACAGAATTCGAAACACAAGAAGGGAAAAACTAAAGAGAGAAATGAACAATAAAATCTTAGCAAGGCTCTCTTAGCAAGTGACAAAACTAGACACAAATAAGGGAAATATCTGAATGTATTAATCATCTTGATATCACTCACAGAAATTGCTGAGGAGCAGACAGTCTGCAAATATACATGGGGTGTTCACTAAGAAAAACCACTGTGGAGAACTCAGAGGCTATGTTCTCTGAACAGAAGGAAAAGATTAAAATTACCTAACTCCAGGAAGCCAAGACGGCTCAGCAGGTAAAAGCACCAGCCACACAAAGCTGACAGCCTGAGCTTGATCCCTGGAACCCATGATGGGAAGAGAAAACCAATGCCTAAGGAAGTTGTCCTCTGACCTCCACATTTGTTTGGTGGTACACATGGTCCTTGTCCTCACATCACACATCTACAACACTGTGGGATGACTCATCCCTAACAGGCTTGAGGCCCAAACAAGTAAAAAAGATACTTTCTGAGAGCTAGCCTGGGTCTGCCTGATGGTCTTAGCAACAGCAGCTGAAACATGATCTGGAGATGACCTGGACCAATGAGAGGCAGCCATGTCACACCAGCAGATGCATATTCATCAGACCTCCCCCCAGGGTGGGGTGGAGGGTATATAAGGCTTGCCTCTTCCTATTCAGGAAGAGGCAAGCATTCTCCCGGAGTCTGTGTGGTTTGACTCTGCGCCTACTTGGCCCCCACCCCCAAAGGGAACAACAGCAAGGACCCTGCTACACAACACAACTCCTGCAACTAAGGCTCAGGGAACATCATGGAGAATCATGAGAACCAAAGAATCAAGACAGCTGCTGCAAGATAGTGTCTTGAAGATTTGGCACTGATGCTGTGCCCATCAATAGTATGGTTGATTGCACGAAACTGGAAAAGACCACATCAGTCAATATACCAACATAAATAAAAATTTCACACGGTCTCACCTCTATATGAAGAGCTACATACAGTCAATGGCTTTCAAGGGAGGGAGAATCATTTTTCTGCAAGGACAAGCCCCCGATAGGCTTCCCAATTCTAAGTGGTCAGCCCTAAACAAATTTATCTGTGGGCAACAGGTGGACTCATGAGGGTGCTTGTGTGTGTGTGTGTGTGTGTGTGTGTATTTATATATATAAATACCTGTAGAACAAGAGGTCATGAATTCAAGAAGGCTGGATAGAGGAAAGGAAGACGTTGGAGGGAGACAGGCAGGGGTGGAAATAATGTAAATAAAGTATATTCATATATGAAATTCTCAAAAAATTACAAAATTCTAAAATTTTAAAAAAAGATACTACTAAGGACAAAGGAAATAGGCAAGCCAGAGTCTAAGGGAACATACATGTAAAACATGTATTTAACAAACAATATGTTTTCAGAATATAAAGATTACATATCTAAGAGAGCTAAAACGTTAAATTAGTGGGGGAAATCTAAGTGTTTTAAAGCATGTCACCAAAAAAGCGTACAGAGAAAGTCTAAAATCCATCCTATTATGGATTTTATTTAATTTTTTTAATGGTGGTGCATACCTTTAACCTCAGCACTTGGAAAGCAGAGGTGGGCAGATCTCTGTGAGACTGGAGGTAGTCTAATCTACAGAGTGAGTTCCAAGACAGAGAGGGCTACATAGTGAGACCCCCCCCCATCTCAAAAATAAGAAATAAATTTTAAAAATCCCACAGCTTTTGTGCTTTTACCACAGAGATGAAGAAAGTTAGAAAGACAGGTTTCTGTTTCCCTCAGAAAACAAGGTTTCATTTGAAGAGATAAAGAATACAGAGGGAAGTAACAAGCCTCAGAGTACTTAGGTTTCTCTTGGGAACCGTCAGGAAGCTGAGACCCCCTCGGAGGAGCCGCCTTCCAGTCCTATTCCACACTCACTCCCAGCTTCAAACCCCTCAGCACAGGAAGTGTCTGGTCACCTGTTTGCGTAGCAGTTCTTCCTGCTTCCGCCTTTCTTCCTCCTCTCTCCTCCTCTCCTCCAATCTTCTAAGCGCTTCTTCCTGCTGCTGCCTTTCCTCCTCTTCTCGCTGTCGCCTTAGCGCAATCTCTTGCTCCCGCTGGCGTCGCAGAGCCTCCTCCTAAAGAAAACAGCAGGGTGGGCAGAGTGTGTGTGAAACTGGCTTGCCAGAATTCAAAGAGGAATAGGTGATGAGCTACTAGGTTTCTGTAAGTACAGAACAGGACCTGGAGTGGAAAGTACCATGTAAATTGAGAGGTGGGTATATTATGATAAAAAACAAGCTAGGCAGTGTGGTGCACACCTTTAATCCCAGCAATCAGGAGGCAGAGGTAAGCAGATCTCTGAGTTTGAGGCCAGCCTGGTCTACATAACAAGTTCCAGGATAGCCAGGGCTACACAGAGAAACCCTGTCTTGGCCGGGGGGTGGGGGGTGGGGGACAAATTAAAAAAAAAACAAAGCTGAACATGGTGGTACAGGCCTTGAATTCTAGCACTCAGATATAGAGGCAGTAGGATCTCTATAGTTCTAAGGCCAGCCTGATCTACATGGTGAGACCCTGTCTCCAAAAGAAATAAAATGAACAAAAAGCTAACTATTTAAAATACTACTAGTACACTGTAAAACAGTCATCTATGCTGGCTTTGATACAAGTCACAAGTTCACTACTGATACTAGAGAGGATACTGGAACGCAGGCGTTGCTTTCTTTCTCTGTTGGTGCTTTTTAGTCCTTATTTTTTAATCAACTAAAAATATAAAGGATAAAGAAGCCAAATCTACCAAAACACCAAAACCTAATGAAGTAAGAAAAGTTATGCATCCCAGAACATCTTCTGAAGGATAAAAATCCCACCAATAAGAACAACACAGAATCATGTAGGGAACACTGAGTACTGCAGAATTAAATGCATTTCTTTTTTAACCCACCCTCCACCCCGACCCGAGACAGGGTTTCTTCTCTGTGTAGACCAGGCTGGCCTCAAACTCAGAGATCTGTCTGCCTCTGCCTCCCAAGTGCTGGGATTAAAGGCTTATGCCACTACTGCCTGGCTTTTTTTTAATTATTAAAAATTTCATATATGTGTATTATATTTACATTACCCCCCCACCTCTTCACCCCATGTCTCACTCCCTCTCAAATTCATAGCCTCTTTTTAAAAAAAGATTTATTTATTTTTATGTGTATGGGTGTTTTACCTGAATGTATATCTGTCTGTGCACTACAAGTGTGTCTGATGGCCTCAAAGGGCAAAACAGGACATTGAATGCCCTGGAACAGCAGTTCTCAACCTGCGGGCTGCAACCCCTTGGGGGTGGAGTCACATATGAGACATCCCGCATAACAGAGATTTACATTACAATTCATAACAGTAGCAAAATTACAGTTATGAAGTAGCAATGAAATAATGTTATGGTTGGTGGTCACAACATGAGGAACCATATTAAAGGGTCACAGCATCAGGAAGGTTGAGAACCACTGCCATACAACCTGAGTTATGAGCCACCATGTGGGTGCTTGGAATCAAATCCCAGTTCCTCTGGAAAATCAGCCAGTGCTCTTATCTAAGATATCTGTTTTTATCTCATCATAGATCCTTCTGTTCTTCACAGAGAACATCTTGGAGCAAATAAGTACAAACTTGTGACTAAAAGCTGCGTTTTTGGGGTACCTGAGGGGAGTCTTCCATTAGAGTTTATAAAAACTCCACCAGAAAAACAGACCAAGCAAGTTAAGAACAATAAATTCCTCAAAATGAAAACAGTAAAAACACCATGAAAAACTAGTAAATCTTATTGGATAAAAATAAAGGCTTTACAGAAACTTTCTGAAAACCTAAGAAACAGTAAAACCTTGAGAATAAGTCTCATATCCAACAATAGTTGTCTAGCTAAACTATAAATTCAGAAAGCAAAATTTTGTACAGTCAGTAAGTGTGATGATGTAGATTTGTGCATATAAGTAATACTTGGCATGGAATGATGACATAATTCATTAATGTCAAAAGTTAGGTTATAAAACACTAAGTACAAATGACGTATTTCTTACATAATTACATGACTGGTTTTTTGTTATCTACTAGTAGTTCAATCAAAGACTGAAAATATCTGAGAAACAAAAACTGAATCTGTACTGGGTCACTGATCCCTAGTGGGGAAGCACAACTCGCCACGGCAGTTACACTGTGCAGATGAGTAAGTCATCTAGACAAGGGATACCGAGGGCCTGACCCAGCTTGTGTACACAGTTAGCAGAGAGACTCGAACATCTGTGCATTTCATGTTTGTAAGAGGTCCCACAAACTGCTGAAGATATATCAAGGGATAACTACACAGTTCTATGTATAGAGGGTTTTTCTTCCCTGCTTTTGAAATCACCAACAGACAGCTGAAAAGGCTTATTAAAATGGACTGGAGGGCAGAGGTCTTTAGTGAAAGACAGATTTTTTTTTTTTCAAAGTTATCTGAATGACTGAGCACATAGAAAGATGCTCAATGTCACTATTACTTGGGAAATGTAAATCAAAACGCTAATGAGATACTATAATACCTCCCAAAACTATCCCTGTAAAAAACAAACAAACAAACAGAAATAAAAAGTGTTGGGAAAGGCAAAAAGATACTCAAACCCTTATGCACTGCAAGTGGGCACATGAAAATTTTGTAAGAGAATTCATGTATAATGTGGCAAATATACTTCTAGGACACATGCAGAGTTGAAAGTAATGGTGCAGGTATCTGTACACTCGTGTTTATAGCAACATTATTTATACATCCAAAATATACATATGGAAGCCCTCCAAACGTCTGTGTACAGGTAAATCAAAATGTGCTATCTACATATAACAGAATTTATGTAGCCTTGAGGAAGAAATTCTGACCACATGCTATAACAATGACTTAAATAAATTTAAGTCAGTCATCAAAAGACAAATATTGTTTGACTACATGAAGTGCCCAGAGTAGTCAAAATCACAGAGACAGACAGAATAATGCAGATAGCAGGAGAAAAAGAAGTGGGAATCACTGTTTCATGGATTAAGACTGCTCAGTTTGGGAAGATGAGGCTATCCTGTTACTGGACGGCGGTGAGGAATCACAACAGTAAAAACATAAAGACCGCACACTTAAAATTTTATATGTATGTTTTCAAAGGGTTTTTTTTTTAAACCACATTTGACTTTACAAACAAAACAGTAATGCTGTGCACCAAATTACTTCATGTTTTTACCAGTAAGACCAGAATGTCTGAAATCTAATTAGGTTATGAGTAAATTATCCAAAGTTAAAAGCCTGAAGATTAGCCCTTTGGTGGACACTGATAGAAAACAAGTTCTTTCTGAAGGTGAGTGAGTTTTCTAATCCTATTGTTACAGCTTTCTCTCCCCATTCCTCTTGATACGGAAGGGAGCACATCACCAAAACCTTCTCTTCTGTGTGCAGAGCTCCCAGAGACATACCTGCTTCCTTCTAGCCAGCTCCTCCTCTTCCCGTCTTTTCCTTTCTTCCTCCTGCTGCCTCCGAAGAATTTCCTCCTGTTGTCTCCGGAGCTCTTCTTGCCTCTTCCGCTCCTCCTCTTCCCTTTTTGCCCTCATTTCTGCCTCTCTTCTCTCCTGCTCTAACTGGATGATGAAAGAGAATGTACACTGATTTGACCGCAAGCACAGGGGTACCCAAAGCATTCAGTCATTTCGGGTCAGAGGTGCAGGTGCTGCCATTCACTCAGCAGCGCCATGCTGTGCTGCAATGGGTAGGTAAAACCCTGGAAGAACTCTAAGATCCAACATGGCACAGTAGTCACTTTTCTGCTCTTCTAAACTACATGCATGCTATTCCCACTGTGGCCACCTCTCCCCTCAACATGACTTTACAGCACATCTCTAAGATGTGGGACCCAAGTGGCCAACATGCGAGTAACATCAGAAGTGCCCTGAAGTGTATGTACGGTATTTCTTTCCTCGTCTCTACAGAACACTTCCAAATGGGCTCTGCCAGTGTGACTATAAGGTTTCAATGGCTGCTAGGAATGAATGCAGGGGTTACTAATCTCACCCACTGTCAACTACACTCAGGCCTTCTCTTTTCTCACCTATATTCTAAGTCTTACCCAACCCTCCCACCCCAAATTCTGTCTCTATCTGCATTCCTTGGCTCAAAACCTAATCAGTAAAGGGGCTTGGGGCTGGGGGGAGCCAGGCTTATCTGACAGCATTCCTTGCGACGAAAATAAATTCTATCATGAAATGTGCAAGGAACTCACGATGGCCCTGCTCATCTTATTCCTCAGATTGTACCCTGGCTCCAAGTCAAGTGAAATTACTGTTTACTGATTTCTAAATGTTCTCAAATCTATCTAGCCAGGACTATTTCCTCTAAATGCAACTTAATTTTTATATCTGAAAACCTATGCTAAGGCATGGGGGCACATGCCTGTAATCCCAGTATTTGGGAAGCAGAGGCAGTAGGACCATCTCAAGTTTGAGGCCAATTTGGTCTACAGAGTAACTGCTAAGACAGCCAGGGTTACAATAGTGAGATCACGTCACAAACAAAACCAAACTCCTACTAATCTTGAAGTGCAAAGTAACTTAGGAATTGTTGACTATCAAGTGTCACCACTCTCTAAGCTGGGTAGTAGCCCATATACTCTTGACCACCCTGTAAGTGTAACTGCCACTTGTCTCTATCTCCCTACCCACTAGAGAAAGGACTGATAAACTAAGACCTTATTCTTACCTACATGTCCCTAGCAGAAAGCAATGAGGAAGTAGGGGATACTAAACTCAACAACTGTAAAGATCTACACTCCCTCACTCATTTATGGAGACAGCTCTCACCATGGACCTTTTCACAATCTCCATAAGATGCATTAAGTGTGATTCTCCTTGGGTGCGAGAATCAAGGAAACATTAGACTCATACCATGCTCTGGTATAGACATCCTCTTTTGGCAAGTTCTAAACCAAAATTCAGGACTGTTAGTTCCTATAGGATCTAATGATCATGCTGAACATTTCAGATTCATGCCCCAGGATACCAGGAAATAATTATAAAGATTCAATGTAGGAATGCAAGTCACAGATCAAAAATCTAACAACGCAGCAGATATTTTCTAACAGTATTCATGACAAATAAGCATAACATGAACAATGCAAGTAAAATACACATATGACCATGATCATTATTAAGTAACTTAATACTAACCAATTTTAATTGAGGTCTTTAGTTTTTTGGGGGAGAAAAGGGCACAAAAAAGATAGAATACAAATGTACTTATCCCAACTAAGTAGACGTAAACTAAAAA
>CABHPQ010153045.1:31393-49229 GCA_902168405.1 Peromyscus aztecus | reverse complement strand
GGAATATGAGAATGTATCAATAGGGAATATGAGAATGTATCAATAGGTGTAAGCCAAGCCACAACACAAAACATATAGCCATAAAAATCACAAAAAGTAAATAAAATGAGTGGCTGCACTAATAGAGATATGAAAGATAATTGCCATGCATATGTCACTATTTCCGATTTCATGTAAGGGATGCCTTTTTGATTAATCATTTCCAGAATGCTATACTAAAGAGAAAGGCTGCCATAAACTCAGATCAGTTTCTTGTTTTAAACATGAGAAGAATTTAGTGTTAAATTTACCCTTTGTGTAGGTAGATCACTATCTATTTTGAAGAGTTAAGAGCTGTATTAGATAGCTGGGTGTGGTGACCCACACCTATAATGTCAGTACTCAGGAAGCAGAGGCAGGCAGATCTCTGTGACTTCAAGGCCATCTTGGTCTACAGAGTGTGTTTCAGGACAGCCAGGGCTACAAAGAGAAACACTGTCTAGAAGAAAAGGAAAAAAGAAATGTATTAGTTATTTTTCTAGTCCCTGTACCCAGATATTCCCTAAAATATTTTAAGAAAAAAATTTTCCTTGGCTCATAATTTTTAGCCCACCATTGTAAGAAAGTTATGACTAAAAGTTTCATGATGGCAAGAATACCTGTTTACTCAAATTGAGCAGGCAAAAAGCAGGAAATATTACAAGAAAGACCTAGATATTAATTCTATTAAAAACATGCCTCTAGTCACATACTTCCTCCAACAACCACCAATATCCGAAAGACTTTACAACTTTTGAGCATGTGTCTATCACCTGGGGACCATGGGAAACGTGAGGCTGCAAAAGATATTTCATATTCAAACCTGAACAATCTTAAGATCTGATGATGTGAAGTAGCAAGAGACATTAGATTTAGTTAATAAACTTTATACCTTTATCTATATAAAAGAAGCAAACCTAGCAAGTATCCTCTTAAAAGGTAATGCTGTTTTAGGGCTGGCCATTTGTGGGATCATCTGTTTCCAGCCTAACCTTTGAAAGTACTGCCTCTAGGTGGACTGATCCTGGAGCCACTTCTTTTCTAGTCTTACCACTGTGTCAATATGTAGAGGAACTTGGAAAGGGAGAAAGTTCCCTTGGTGTCTTTTGGACACTAAACCTCTAGTTAAGGTTTCTAGTCACGTTAGATTCTTTATGTACTACACACCCAAACACAACTGCCTTCATCAACATTATGAGTAGGAGGCCTGGAATGTGGAAGGATAGAGAAGAGTGAGTAAAGAATGGATGATTAGATATTTTAATTGTGATAATCTGTTTCAGACAAAGACTTGATAGCACATATAAGGAAGAAAATCTGGAGAAATATTGTCCCTACCATACTTGGGTAAAACTTTTCCCTTACCTTGAAAAAACAATACTTAACTTCACATGGAAAAATAAAAACCCAGGATAGCTAAAACAATCCTGTACAATAAAGGAACTTCTGGAGGCATTACTGTGGCATGAATCCTAGTTAGTTTTAATAAAAACCCAGAGCCAGATATTGGGATAAATGCTGAAAGATCAGAGAGACAAATAAACAAGTTACAGCCACCTCTCACATGGCCAACTCCTCAGCCAAAAAAAAAGGAGCAAGCTTCTGTCTCTATCCTGCCTTATCACTTCCTCTCTCCAACCAGCCATATCACTTTCTGTCTCCACCTCTGTAGTGCTGGGATTAAAGGCACAGTTCCCAAGTGCTGGGATCAAAGGTGTGTGCCACCAGTGTGTAGCTCTGCTTCTTGCTTAGAGTGGATCAACTTTGTGTAACTCAGTATGGCCTTGAACTCACAGAGATCCTTCTGCCTCTCTCTAATGAGTCCTGGGATTAAAGGTGTGCACCACTGGCTGGCCTGTATGGCTAACTAGTGGCTTAACTCCACAGTCTGACCTTCAGCCAAGCTTTATTTGTTAGATCACAAACAAAATATCACCACACATTACCGTCTCTGACTTCAAGCTCCACTACAGAGCCATAGTCATAAAAATAGGTTGTTACTGGAATAAAATACAGACACATGGGTCAATGGAATTGAATTGAGGACCTTAGCATTAAACCACATACCTATAAACACCTAATTTTTGAAAAAGAAGCCAAAACTGTACAATGGGAAAAATAAAGTATGTTCAACAAATGGTGCTAGCACAACTGGGTGTCAACATGTATAAGACTGTAAATAGATCCCTATCTATCACCATACACAAAACTCAAGTCCAAGTGGATCAAAGACCTTGACATAAATCCAGGTACACTGAACCTGAAGGAAGAGAAAGTGGGACACAGCCTTGAACATATTGGCACAGGAGGCCACTTCCTAAATATAGCACCAGTAGCACAGACACTGAGAGCAACAATCAAATAAATGACACCTCCTGAAATTGAAAAGCTTCTGTAAGGCAAAGAACACTACAAATAAGACAAAATGACAGCCTAAAAATGGGAAAAGATTGTCAACAACCCCACATATGACAGAGGGCTAATCTCCAAATACAGAGAAGAAAGACCTCAAGAAACTGGACATCAAAATACCAAATAATCCAATTAAAAAATAGTGTACAGATCTAAACTGAGAATTCTCAACAGAAGAATCTCAAATGACAGAAAGGCATTTAAGGAATTGCTCAGCATCCTTAGTCATCAGGGAAATGTGAATCAAAATGACGCTGAGATACCATCTTACACCTGTCAGAATGGCTAAGTTCAAAAGCCCTGATGATAGATAGCATAGTTGGAAAGGATGTGGAGCAAGGGGAACACTCCTCCACTGGTAGTGGGAGTGCAAACTTGTTCAGCCACTTTGGAAATCAGCATAGTGGTTTCTCAGAAAATTGCCAATCAATCTAACTCAAGACCTAGCACTAACACTCTTGGGTATATACCCAACGGTTGCTCAATCATACCACAAGGACACACTTGTTCAACTATGTTCATAGCAGCATTATTCATAATAGCTAGGACCTGGAAACAACCTAGATTCCCTTCAATGGAAGAATGGATAAAGAAAATGTGATACATTTACACAATGGAGTATTACTCAGCTGTAAAAAAAACAATGGCATTATGAAATTTGCAGGCAAAAGTATGGAATTAGAAAAAAATCATTCATGATAGCATTGTTTTTTACTGGTGAGAAGTACTCCATTGTGTATATGTGCCACATTTTCTTTATCCATTCTTTAGTTGAGGGGCATCTAGGTTGTTTCCAGGTTCTGGCTATTACAAACAATGCTGCTATCAATATAGTTGAGCATGTGTCCTTGTGGTAAGATTGAGCATTCATTGGGTATATGGCCAAGAGTGGTATAACTGGGTCTTAAGGAAGACTAATTCCCAATTTTCTGAGAAACCGCCATACTGATTTCTAGAGTGGCTGTACAAGTTTGCATTCCCACCAACAGTGGAAGATACTATGATAGATGAGGACATCATGGGAGTAGGAAGAGGCAGTGTACTGGGGAGGCTCTCAGGAATCCACAAGGATGACCCCACCTTGGTCTGCTGGCAGTGGTCCAGAGGGTGCCTGGACTGGTCTATTCTGGTGACTGGAATAGCAAATAACCTAGCTGTCATCATAGAGCTTTTGTCCAGTGACTGATGGAGGCAGATGCAGAGATCCACAGCCAGGCACCAGACTGAGCTCTCATCCAATTGATGAGAGAGAGGAGAGATTCTGCAGGTGAGGGACGTCGAGATCATGATGGGAGGACGTGCAGAGATGACTGGCCACACTAGTGGAAGCCCATGAACTGTGGACTGGTGGCTGTGTAGCCCCTATGGGACTGGACCAGGCCCCCTGGATACAGAAGATGGTTGTTTGGCTCGAACTGTTTGGGGGTGGGGGGCAACCAGGCAGGGGATCAGGATCTGTACCTGGTCTATGGGCAGGCTTCTGGGAATCCGGTGCCTGTGGTGTGATGCCTTGCACAGCCTTGGTGCAGTGGGAAGGGGCTTGGACCTGCCTAGGCTCAGTGTACTGGGCTCTGCTGACTCCCCATGGGAGACCTTGATTTGGGGGATCTGCGGTGGCTTAGGAAAGAGGGCTGGGAGTGGGAGGAGGGGGGAGGGGGATCTTTGGATGGTATGTGGAGTGAGTGGAAAATTTCTTAATAAAGAAAAATGAAAAAAATAAAAATAAATAAAAAATTTTTAAAAAGGGGTGACTGTATGTCCCCAAACATAGAAGGAATGACACTATTTGGAGATGTGGCCTATTGAAGGAAATGTTTCACAAGGGGTAGGCTATGGGGTTTAAGAAGCTAAAGCTTGACCCAGTGGTACTTTCTCTTCCTCCTGCTTGCAAATCTAGACGTAGAATTCTCACGTACTTCTCCAGCACCATGTCTGCCTGCATGAAGCCTTGCTTCTTGCCTTGAAGATAATGGACTAAATCTCTGAACTGTAAAACAGCCCCAAATAACAGTTCCTTTACAAGAACTACCATGGTCATGGTGTTTCTTCACAGCAATAGAAGCCCTAATTAAGATAACAGTTCATTAGTACATTAGCTCATTAAGAATTTTAAATTTAGAGTGCACTGTGTACCTTGTGTATAACCTCTAGTATATTTCCTTACATATATCAGTTATTCACTAAAATTTAATGAATTCAAAAACACAGTTCACTTCTCATCAGAGTTAAGTGATATTAAAAAAACAAATAAATTATGACACAGATTTTTTATCTGTATCTACTGAATATTGAGATATTTTATAATCATATTTTATTTGCATCCATAAAAACTTGTTTTGCAAGGACTAGCAAAGCCTCACTGATCTTCCCAGGGATCTTCAATATGACTGCACTTTCCCTAAGCAATTTCACTATTAGCACTTGAACCAGTTAGTTTAATGTGTTAATCCACGTTAAATTAAAATTAATTTCACTTTGAACTTTTAATACCCCTTGAGACATTGCTAGTAATAAACCCAAGATCATTTCTTAAAGCAAAGTTTGACACAAAATATGAGAAGAAAATATTTGATGTTCAAAGGAAAATAGAAAAAAAATATAGCATGTTGCAGATAAATGGTGATGTTATGAAGTTTGAATTTTTACATCATTTTCAAGCATTATGTCTTCAATGAAAGTAGTTATAGCCTGATAATATATTTGTATACACCTTAATATCTATTCCTACATCCTCATATAAATCTGAATAATGAAAAATGGCATATAGATAGGAACAGAATTTTAAGTGGGGGAAAGGGATGAGACAGTTAGGAGAATAAGGGGTAAGGAAGGAGAGTAATAATGTTAAAGATATTTGAAAAATGTGTTTAAGTGTTGTGTACTTGGAATTCAATTGAGTTTAACTGTAGCTGTCTTATATAGGGGATGGTGTTCCCTTGAGAAGGCATAGGTTGCCAAATTAAAAGCCCATTGCCAGGTTTGGAATATCTCTACTATCACAGAGTTGTTAGCCAGGTTGTTCTGAGGCCTCCCAATATAATACAAGATATTCCCCTTCCTCTTGCCCTTGGTTGCTTCCCAGAAACCAGTATAGAAATGCTGTTGCACCACAAATTTCATTGACAGGACTGGAAGAAATAAATCAAGCTGCTATTAATAGGCAGTTTTCTGCCTGCAAGCTAGTTTTCATAGCATAGGGATATGTAATGCAGGTTGGTAAGAGAGAAACTTCACCAAAACTCTTTCCCAGTTTTACCAAGCTGTTAACTTTATAATCTTTGAGTGAATTACTGAAGTGGAACCTTAGAACCATATGTGCAATAGTGTCACGATTATTCTGGGGTTAACCAACCACTTTATGGTTGCATTAAAAGTTCCCTCCACTGTAGGGAACAAATATACCATACACTTGACTAAGTATCCAGTGTTGAAGAGCTTGTGGGCCCCAGAAGTTAAACTAAAACTATTATTTTATAAGTGTGCATAATACCAAACTACTGTCTAAATTCATATATCTTTGTCCATAGATTAATGCAGCTTGCAGGCCACATCAGAGAAAATCCTTTGTACAGTGGACAGGGATCAAACCCAAAACTCTTTGATGTAGTCATAGGCATCATACCTAAGTAAGACTTCTGGTTTCCTCCCTCTTTCAGAATGTTGTACGGCACCTACTGGTACCATGAAACCTAGTATTTCATGCTCTCTTTGGCAATAGAAACTTACCATCCACATCAGCATAACCAAGAGGAATGGGTGCAATAGTGGTATACAAACCTTGGCAGTAACTAACTGCTGTTTAATTGGACTTAAGACCAGCTCAATAGGACAGATACCATGATCTCTACTGGAAATCTGAATGACTAATCAGTGCTAGTGACACCATGGCTGGAGGAAAGTCTACCACCGCTAATTTACTAAACAGCACAATCCTTAACAACCATCTATAAACCTATGCCTTTATACCCACAAATAAGTGTAGACTTCATCCATCACCATGCAAAAGCCTCTTAGAAAGGGATCATCACAGAAATTCATGATCAATGAATATTCAGAGTTGTGGGTCCCAATCACAATGAATGTATCTATAATATAGTCCTACACCTAAGACTCAGAGAACATCTTAGAAGAGTGGGTGGAAAGACTGCAGGAGCCAGAGGATCAGAACTTTGCTGTGAGATTATCTCTCCTAGAAACAACAAAAGTTATAACTATTGAGTCTCAACAATATGACTGCCCTAATATGATTTGAACAAGGAGGATACAAATGAACATGCCAAAAAGCATGATGAAAAACCCATGAGTCCTCAACCTACACAAAGAACTATAGGAAACTGACTAAACTGGGAATTGGAGAAGTAGTCCCTTCCCCTCCCCCACAGGAAGTACACTAACTGGTTTTCCAAATAATCAACCCTAAAACATACATTTAAAATACATTATATGGAGTTATTAAATTATATTTATGAACATATATGTATATACAACATACATGTATATGAAACAATTATTGATGGAAAAAGAGGCCATAAATCTGAAGGAGAGCAGAGATGGAAATATGGGAGTGTTTGAATGGAGGAAAGAGAAGAAAAAATGTTGTAATGAAAACGCAATCTCAAAAATACACAAAAAAAGAAAACTAAACTCACAATTGATCAAAGTGGACAATATTGGATGCTCAGTTGTAAGTGGGAAATCTATCATACAATCTCTCCCTGTATGTCACAGGGATAGTTGTGGAGAAATGGACAAAAAAGTTGTAAGAGTTAGAAACCAGAGACGACCTTAACAAAATGATGCCATATGTATATGATAGAACATCTGTGTTCATGATTTTGCATTAGTAGGTGATGGCTTCACAAGTTCAGAACAGGATCAAGCCACCAAAATTCCAGCATGGATAGGTGAGAGTCTAATCAATAGTTAAGGAAATATTAAAATTTGATGGTGTCTGGGAAAGAGAGACAGTTTTATTTAAGGGTGGTAGCCTTTGTTGACTCAGCTACAGATAATGGCTTGGCTCTACAATCATGAGTTTATGGTTTAAAAATGTAAGGACATGAAATTGGGAAGAGTGAGGCTGTGAGTGATGGATCTGTGAATAGTGAGAAAGAAGTTCTGCACATGAAGTAATTGGTGGTAAATTATGGATGAGATGTGGAAAGCTAGCAAATTCCTTTTTTTTTTTTTTTTTTTTTTTTACATTCAATCTGTATCTCCTTGACCTGGAAGTCAGAATGACTGCCAGGCTATTGGCATGCTGACTGAATTCCTAGACAACATGGATCTCTCACTATTTTCATCTAATAAGTACATTTAAATTATATTACTATGCATGTAACAAATTATCTTATAATTATTGTAGTTTAGATGTACAAGGTCCTTCATATGCCCCTGTGCTTGAACAATTCATCCCTGGCTAAGAGTACTGTTTCCAAAGCACCTTGAAATCTAAAGTTTGTGGAATTTTAGACTGTTGAGACTCAGTGTAGGGGTGAACTTCAACTTTCATCATGAGGTTCCACTTCCTGTTCACTCTCTGGGTCTGATTGCAGATATATTTGCCAGCCTCATGTTCCCAATCCTGATGCCATGACATCTACCACTCTCTCCACTTGTCACAACGGAATGATGACCTCCAACTTTAAGCACAAAACCTTCGTTCCTTAAATGCATTTTTCCAGATATTTGGTCATAGCAATAAGAAAAGAAATGAATGCACCCAGATGTATAGAGCATATTGACCATTGTTTTTTGTTTGTTTTTACATTTTTGTCATTTGTTGTTTTAGAAGTACCCTCTCAAATTAGCCTATGAAGATAAAATAAGTTCTCAGTAAACATGTACCATGTCCTGTCATTGAGATTTGGGCTACATGGCAAATAGGATACTAACTCATCACATTTTATAAATTTACTCATATCTATCATTATTTATGTATATCTATTGTCTCTGTATATCTGATCTCATCTCTAAAAGAAAGTGGAAAAATAAGGATTTAGAGTTTAAAATTGTATAAAGGACAATAGGTTTTGGGGACAAGAGAAAAATGACAACATTTTTATGGTAGATTTCAAGCTTCTTTGAGGAAGTGATAAAAACATTTTAGATGAAGGTAAAGGAAACTGTTACAAAATAGTCAGATTGTGCACAGCGTTCCTGAGCCATTAATTTAAAATAATTAGGCCTTGAACCAGACTAGTGACTCATTGCAATGAACATTTGCTAGTAAAATTCACAGGACCAAAGGCTATAATATATGACACCCTGAGACCCCCCATATCAACTAGGATGACTGAAGAGGTAGTGGAGATACGGGAAAGAAGGAGAAGTGAAGAGGTTTTTTCTTTTCTTTTTTTTTTGTGTGTGGTTTGTTTTGTTTTTGTTTTGTTTGTTTATTTGCTTACTTTGTTTTGGTTTCTTCTGGGGGGGGAGCTGCAGAGTTGAGGGGAGGAGAGATAGGGGGACCAGGAGGTGAGCAGAATTGGGGTGCATGCTGTGAAACTCCCAAAGAATCTATAAAGAAGTTAAATTAAAAAACAATTTTATTCTACTGGAATTGTTCCTCAAAACTTTTCTTGGGAGGCAACTGATGAAATACACAACTTTTTCAAATGCAGGGGACAACTGACTATGACATATCCTATTGATAAGGCTATTGGAACATAATGGAAGACAGAGTGGAAAGACTGAGAGCCAGCAGACAAGAACCTCTGATGCTAAATAGAGACTTCTAGACATGGCAGGGAAGCTGCCCTCATGGACTCTAAACAACATGGCTACCTAGATGAGGCCTAAATGTGACCCATAAGTTGACAGACCAACATACACGGGGGAAATTCACAAGTCCCATCTCTGAGCTACAGCTTATCAATAGCTGCTGATCCATTGAGAAAACAAGAATCAGTTTTTTCCAGGGAACAAACCTCTGATAGGTTACCTAATCCCTAATGATCAACTCTAAACACAGTTTCATAGGACTGACAATAAATGGCTTCAGCAAGGTACAGAAGCATACAAACAGACAACACACACATCCACAAAACAGTACACACAAAAATGCATAAACACACACTATTATATATGTTTAAAGAAGAAGACTTCATGAATTTGAGAGAGAGAGAGAGAGTGGGATAAAGAGGAAAGGAGAATTTAGAGGGAGAAGGGTAAAGTGTGTGTGTGTGTGTGTGTGTGTGTGTGTGTGTGTGTGTGTGTGTGCATAAATAACATCACAAGCACCTCCGTTTTCTTTCTAAAGTCATTTCACTCTAATTCATTTTCTATGCAGCAGTCACACTGCATAGACGTACCTAATTATAAGTTCTTGGCTATCTAGTCAGTCATTCCCATAACCCTGGAAATGTGGTTAAACATACTGCGCTTTCTTAGGGCCCTTGAGATCTGCCATCTCTGTCCATTCAACATAATTCATCATTCTGATGAGTTATGGCTCAGAAATGTAGTGATTCCTGCAATTCCTGCAAAATTTATTTTGCCCTTTCTGTCTATATGCCACTTCTACCACAATAAAAGTTTTCTTTCCTACTACTGTAAATGCCATTTCAGTACATTTGTTGTGCTACTATAAAATTGGAATTTTTGGCAATGCATGATTTTACTTCTATAATTTTAACAATTTCACCAGTGATTTTTATCGTTCCATAGAATATCATGATTTACTTTTGATTTGCAAGTGACCGTCACAATCTGATTAACTAGTTATTAGGTGTTCAAAGTAGCACATGAGGCAGGAAATGAATAGACAATATGTATGCATACACTGTATGCATGTTAGAATTCAAATGATTGCTGAAATAACTTGTATCTTTTCAAACTTAAACAAATCCTGTAAAAAAATATAAATTCTATAGGAAAGGAACTGCTTAATAATGATGAGAAATTTCCCACCTGTTAATTCTAAGTTATTTCTTTATTATTCTTCCACTGTATTGAAAATAGTACCTCTGTGGACCCCAGCCAAATTTTGAACACATTGCTTAAGAAGAATAAACTAGTCTTTAAAATAGTGGTTTGCAGCTTCAACTCTTCCAAATGACATAGACTATCTCAACATGTCATTCAGTAATGTGATTATTACTGACATTAATTATTACATTCTAAATTACCCTTTTAATCATGTCTTAAAAGAAGTAATTATGATTATTTCTGCTCTTTTTCATTTATCTCTTCTTGTTCTATTTGAAGAAGCTGTGACTATATAAAAAATATCAAAAAACCATCAATAGTCTAATATTTTTAAATCTCTAAAACTATAAATATTTTAAATGTTGAGTATGCTAATTGCCTTTTAACATGGTTCTAGATAATTATTTCATCCCATTGAAGGCCATTTTATAATATTATTATAATTTGAAATTTAAAAATTATTTGTAACTGTCAGCACTCTAGAGATAGTAGCCAATGCATGTCATGGATTAAAGTCTCTTGCAATAACAAACTTTATTTAGAGCAGTGGTTCTTAACCTTCCTAATGTTATAACCATTTAATACAGTTCCATATATTGTAGTGATCCAACCATAAAATTATTTTTGTTGTTACTTTATAACTGTAATTTTGCTACTGTTATAAATCAAAATGCAAATATCTGTGTTTTCCAATGGTCTGAGGTGACCCCTGTGAAAGGGTCATTTAACCCTAAAAGGGGTCCTGCCCCTCTGGTTGAGAACCACTGATTTAGAGCCTCAGACAATTTGTACTTTGAGGGTTAAGAAAGGTCATATGAGTTCAGGCTGTAAACATTCTGAATAACAATAGCAAGGGAGCAGCATGAGTAATCTGGAGCAAACCCATTCTTGTCTGCTATACTTGAAAGAAGCAATAAAACACATTCCAAGAACAATCCTGTTTCAAAGAAATTTAGACCACAAGACTCTTGACCTGTTTACTTGGAGTATTCTTAAAAACACACAGAATTCTCCTCACACAGCTCCATCTCAGGATTGTGTTTTGAGAAGTAATAAATAAAACAATGAAGAAAAAATACGTAATTATTCATCTAGAAATTATGAGGAAATATAAAGCTTTATGACACATACAACTATTTATTTTAGGCATGCTGTTGCCTGCCTGTAATCCCAATACATGGGATGCAGAGGCAGTGGGATGATGTGCTGTATGATATTTTGTTTGTGTTCTGACAAATAAAGCTTGCCTAGAGATCAGAAGCCAGAGATAGCCGCTAGTTAACCATAGAGGCCAGGCAGTTGTGACACACACCTTTAATCCCAGCACTTGGGAGCAGAAAGCAGTAAGATCAGGAGTTCAAGGCCACCCTGGGCTACAGGCAACTGAACCAGTCTAAAAGGGAAACAGAGCCAGGTGGTAGTGGTCCAGGCCTTTAATCCCAGCACAATCAATAGGTGAAGACAGGAATATAAGGAGAGTGATGACAGGATCTTCACTGCCCATTCAGTCTAAGTATTTGTAGAGACAGGACACCCGCCATTCAGTCTGAGGAGTTATAGAGACAGGATCATCCCCACTTTTGGTCTCAGGATTCATAGAGGTCAAAAGTCTCTAGTAGCTGGTTGCTCTGCTTCACTGATCTTTCAGCTTCCACCCTCAATATCTGACTCCAGGTTTTTTTATTTGATAAGACTAAGTAGGATCATTCTTCATCTGGTGTCCAACTTTTGGGACACAACTTCACCAAAAAGCAGTTTGCCCGTGACTTTGCAGCCACTGGTATATGTTGGAGCTGCACACAGGGCTCCCGCTGGAGTCACCACCTCACTGGCTAGGTTTTCCTTTCTTTTTTTTCTCAAGCCCTCTGAGAGAATGTGGGAGTTTTCTTTTGCAGCCTCTCTGCAGCAAACTCTACAGGCACTTGGGCTCCAAACACCACTATTAGCTGCATTAGAATGTTCCCCCATGCAGAAGGCTGGCTCTTTGACTTCTTCTCTCCTGGTGGGGTGTGGACTTTCCCACAGATATAAGCTTTAGAAAAACTTATTAAAACAGATCAAAGAGATATTCAGACCCAGATAGAGGAGTTTAAAGGAGAACCAACCTCATCATTACATTAAAATTAAAGAGGAACAGCCCAAGGTTTTCAAACAACTAACCTTCATTTATCCAGTCACTTTATAGGCACAGAAGCCAAATGACAAATGTCCTCAAGGCTATGAAAGAGCTAACTAGATTCCTATGGAAATGTTAGATTTGAGGAAATTTAAGGAACAACAGTCTCATATGATATGCATTCATCTTTTGAAGAGCAGATGTTAAATTTATTGTCAACTAGTAAGAGAATTGTGCCACAAGACTGGAGAGACTTGGTTACAGCAGTTTTGGAACCTGGTCCTCAATTACAGTGGAGGACCTGATAGAAAGAAGAAGCTAGGACCATTGAACAACAAAGCAGGGCTAGAGGTATTGAAATCTCCTAAGACCAACTTCCTCAAGAATGTGAATATGCTAATGTACAAAGACACTCTCCATATAATGACCACAGCCTAGCTCTATGCTGTGCAGCAGCTTTGAATGCTTGGAACAGAATTGAAGAAATCTGAAAGAGAACTGAGTCATTTACTGAAGTTATACAGGGCCGAAAAGAAACCTTCCCTATTTTTTTTTTTTACAAAGATTGACTTCAGCTGTAAAGACTTCAGAAGCTAAACAAATAATAATTGAATCATTGGATTTGAAAATGCTAAATCACAAGTAAAAGGGCAATTAGGCCTTTAAAGGAAAGATCAGTACCCATAGAGGAATGGATCCCATATACAGTCAATATTGAAACTCATAATCATGATGATATTTGGATAGTGAAAGGACCAAGCAGATGCCATAACAGGCTGCTCAGTCTTCTCTCAGAGATCAGGCCTCAGTTTCAGTTTCCTGAGACTTGAGCAAGCAGTCTCTGGGAGGGCTGTGAATGGGGCCCCTCACCAACTTAAAGTTACAGAGCCTGGACCACTGAGCCAGCCCCCACAGTCAGTATATGCTTGGCCAGCCAGCCCCCATGGCGGCTCAAGGACAAAGCCTGGGACTTGTGCTGGGCTGCCCCCAAAATGATAATTGTAAACCAGGATTCCTAAGTGCAGATAAGAACTTAGACCCCTTCTTCCCAGGTGGCTTTATCAGCTACAGAAACTTAAGAGAACACAGAGTCAGGATATTCAAACATCTGGCAGAGGCTAAGTGGTCATAAAACATCCCAAACTTCATGGACCCCGGAGATGGGTTGTAAAACTCTTGACAGGGCAAACAGATAAGCTAAAATAAGACCAAGTACAGGCCTGGGAAAACCTAGACCAATCAAGGATGGACCCATACTAACCCCCTCCCCTCTAAGAGATTTTATGGGTTTTGCCTATAAAAACTAACTTCCCCAAGAAAGGGCAAGCTCCTCCTGGCCTCACTGCTAAGAGTGAGTCCTCTGATGAGCTTCCCTGACCATGGCTTGTATTAAGAATAAACCTTGCTTTTGCATTCTGTACCTAAAGTCTCCGGTGGCTTCTTTGGGGACGTGATCTGGGCATAACAGATAGGAGAAGTGATTTCCAGAGGCTTGAAGAAAAAATAAAAATGCCAGGTGTTTTAATTGTGGCAAACAAGGTCACCAAATAAAGGTATTATAGACAGGTGTTCCTAGAAACAACGATTTTTTTCTAAGAATAATCCAAACAGAAAGCCCTTCCCTTCTGGAGGATGCAGAAGGTGTGGCAAAGGTCAATACTGGACCAATAAATGCAGATAAACAAGGGACAGACAGGGTAATCCTTTGCTGTTGGAAAATGCTTTGTAAGCCCCATGTCAAAATTTGTTCAGTCATTCCCTATCACTGGGGATTTTCCTCCCCAGAGCAACTAAAACATTAGATATGAACAAGAGAGTCCTCTTGATTACAAGTGGTGACAGTTCATCAAACAGCATGATCACTCAATATAAACTAATTTATTAGATTAACAAATGTTTTTCATTTGATCAGATATAACTAATCAAAAGAGAAACTCCCCAAAGTCAGGCTTGGGGCAGGGTTTTGTTTGTGTTTTTTCAGGAGTATAAAGGTATCCAACTAAGGAATTTGAATACCACTGGACAAATGAGACATTTAAAGAAAAAGGATAAATCATCCAGAGAAAAGTTTCCAAGATAAAGTGTAAATTGGCTTATTGGTGTATCACATCTCCAATAGGATAAAATGTAGTGAGTAGCTGTTCCAGCTTTGACCTGGAAGTACTACCCCCAGTGAGGCTTCTAGTAACTGTCATACCTACCTATGACTGGCCCCTGAAGCAGGGCCAAGATGAGAGCCCTTAAGACCTGAGATCCAGATGTGCCAGTTCTCTTGTTTCCTGGTGATCCTGGATGCTGGATGGTTGACCGAGTGGAGTTCTCCAGAGAATCCAGCTTGACTGCACCTTACCTCTCCTGGATCCTGTAACCAACCCCTTCACTAGCTGTAAGTTACCCCCCCCCCGCAAAATAAACCTCCTTTTTGACTATGTGGAGTTGCCTTAATAATTCCTCCAACAATAAAATTTTATAAATCTTCCCAAATATTTTTTTCTCATTATTCTCTATAGAAACATAATGCAAATGATCTTTTTGTAGTCCCAGTTCAATTAAAAATGAAAGCTGATTTTGGAGTTGGAGCATGACTCTCTCCTTCTCTAAACCCAACCATGTTGTTAAAGTAAAATAAAAAAATTTCTGTCTCATGTCAGAACAGCCACTTGATATTGCACAGAAAGAAAACCAAAATTAAGGCCCTACTGTATTGCTACTAATCTCATAATCCCTTGGTTTTATTTTGACTCTTTAAAACTTTTCTTAAGGTGTAAATATTATATAAAAATTTATAGGATTTAATATATACATATATATTAAATTTTTGTCATTATATTAATGGTCATATAGAGTACTAATTCTAGAGAGAGGCTTCATCTAAGCTTCCAGTACATGATTTTGGGTTTGAGTCTATATCAGGTAACTAGGAATTAAAATTTTGTACTCAGGAAGTATATAAGAAACTATGGTCATTTAACCCCTTTGAGATCTGCTGTATATGACATTTAAATATTTAAGTTTTCTGTAGTGAACCATGACCATGTCTAACAGTGAAATTTTAAGTCTCTAAAAGGAGGATGGGGCCCCACAATGACAATTCTACCTGGACTAAGTTATCACCACTAAGCTGACAAAGACCACCTAAAGATTGGCTTTGGACTACAAACTGCTCAGGACATTTTCAAGGTGGCTGGCTGAGATGATTCAGTCTCACAGATTACTCTAGCCAGGACCTGAGACAGGCCTTGCACTTTCCCACTACACAAATGGACAACAAATGATTCAGCTATCTCTCACAGGATTCAACAACTAACCCAGATTTTTTAGGGTTCCCTAAAAATTCTGTCACCTCCAGAAGCAAAAAGAAATTTTAAGAACACAATACCCCCATTCCCAAGAGGTGTAGTTTGTTTTTCATCCTTTGGTGTTCAAGGTATTGTACCTATATACAGCTCATCTAACAATGTAATATAAATCTCTAGTCCTTGAAAGTTATTACAAACTATTTAGGATAATCAAGAAATGCAGGTAAATCAGTTATTGCAACCAAATTCATAGTCATGTATAGTCAGAAGTTTTCCAGTGGCCCAAACACACAGAGGCTTATATTACTTACAAACTGTATGGCCTAATATTATTTCTATAAATCTATGTTTTGCCACATGTTTAGTGGCTTACTGGTCTGCTGACATGTTGTTCCTTGGGCAGCAGGCTGGTGTCTCTCTCACTATGACTTCTTTCTGTATATATACCTGGATTCCCCACCTGCCTCTAAAATGCTTTGCCATAGGCCAATGCAGCTTTATTTATCAACCAATCAAGGCAACACATATTCACAGAATACAGAAAAACATACCACAGCAGTCATGTTAGGTATGTTTTCAAGGTCAAACAGAAATATAGTTTAGATAGACAAGTGGTCTTTAATCACTTCAGAGATCTATATAATATGATATTTAAGGTGTTTTAATAATGTAAAGTACTTTTCTTCATGATAATGAGACATGTCTGTTCCTGGCAGCACCAATCCACTTCACAGAAGATGATGGGCATCAAAGTAACTCCATATGGAGTTTACTTTCTTTGTGGCAAATGTTAGTCACTGAGCAAGAAACTGCTCCTGCCTTGACTACTGATGGTATGCTATCCAAATTGGACAAACAGGAAAGAAAAGAAAGTGATTGTCAAACTTTGCCAAGACAAGATGGGAGAGGCCTTCAAAAATCCTGCTTCACAGAAAAGTCTGTCAGATACACTAGACTTGTAGGACAGAGATGGATGTCCCAACACTGCAAAGAAACGTTGGGTGACTGTTCAGGCAGTCAGCAGTTTCTGTCATTTTTTGTTTTTGGAAGTCTTTTGCTCTACACTTCCCGTTAATTCAAGTAATATTATATCCCTCTCAGGTTTCTGATGGAGTTGAAGACTAGAAAACTATAGTTTTCTTTTTTAACAAATTCAGAAAAGAAACTCATAAAAGAGGTTTAAAGTGTATAAGGTTGGAAGACATAAAAAGATAGCTTTGGGTTGGTAAAACAGGTTAAGATAGAAATGAATTAGTACAACACTTTAGACTCACCAAGACAGGATAGATAATGGAGTATTTTCTCTGAATTTGTCAAATGCTAATGGACTAGACATTGTAAATGTAATTATTGCTTGCATATATTTGTATATAGCTATTATACTTATTGTATATAGTTTTTTCTTATGTTAGTTAAAAACTTTTGTTTTTTTTAGACAAAAGGGGAAAATGTTGTATGATATTTGTTTGTGTTCTAACAAGTAAAGCTTGCCTAGAGATCATAGGGTCGAGCTAGCCACTAGTTAACCATATTGGCCAGGAGTAGTGACACACACCTTTAATCCCAGCACTTGGAAGGAGGCAGTAGTAAGATCAGGAGTTCAGGGCCACCCTGGGTTAGAAGAGATTGAACCAGTCTAAAAGAGAAACAGAGATGGGAGGTGGTGGTGCATGACTTTAATCCCAGCATAGTCAGAAATGGAGATGGGAATATAAGGTGGGTGGAGGCAAGATCTCAGTCCCCATTTGGTCTGAGGATTCGTAGAGGTAAGAAATTTGTAGTGGCTGCTTCTCTGCTTCTCAGCTCTTTCATCTTTCACCCTGGATATCTGACTACAGGTTTTTATTGTTAAGGCTAATTAGGATCATGCTTCAGTGATGAGTTATAAGCTTGGGGCTACACAGTGAATAATTGTTGAAATTCAGAAAAGAAAAGATAATCCAAACAAGAAATAGACAGAAGTTAGGAAGGAAGGAAGGAAGGAAGGAAGGAAGGAAGGAAGGAAGGAAGGAAGGAAGAGAGAGAGAGAGAGAGAGAGAGAGAGAGAGAGAGAGAGAGAGAGAGA
>CABHPQ010153045.1:0-31383 GCA_902168405.1 Peromyscus aztecus | reverse complement strand
AGAGAGAGAGAGAGAGAGAGAGAGAGAGAGAGAGAGAGAGAGAGAGAAAGAAAGAAAGAAAGAAAGAAAGAAAGAAAGAAAGAAAGAAAGAAAGAAAGAAAGAAAGAAAGGAAGGAAGGAAGAAAGGAAGAAAAGGAGGAAGGAAGGAAGAAGGAAAGAAAGAGACAGGACAAGAGAGAGGGAGGGAGGCAGGGAGGGAGGGAGAGCGAGAGCGAGAGCAAGAGAGTGAGAGAGAGCGAGAGCGAGAGCAAGAGAGAGAGAGAGAGAGAGAGAGAGAGAGAGAGAGAGAGAGAGAGAGAGAGAGAGAACATTCAGGTCATCAATAACTTTTTTTCTAGAGACTTATTTATTATGTATATAGTGTTCTGTCTGTATGTATCCCTGCAGGTCAGAAGAGGGCACCAGGTTTCATGACAGATGTTTGTGAACCATCATTTTGTTGCTGGGAATTGAACTCAGGACCACTGGAAGAACAGCCAGTACTCTTAACCTCTGAGTCATCTCTCCAGCCCCAACCAATAACTTCTTAACATACAATATTTATAGAAACTTGATATTGCCTACAAATATGTATTTAAAATTAGGTTTATCCATGCATAATTATTTGCTCCAAAGAACATATTTTATATGGACAATAGTTATTATTACATAAAATTGGACTTTCGTATTCACCTTTGTGTGTCATAGACTTCAAAGTTTCTTATACAAAGAACATTATGCCATCACACACTTAAGAAATTTTGGCATAATTATTACAAATAGCCAATATCAAATATAAATATAGTAAAATGAATGTGTTATATAAAACATTTGAAGCAAACAATGCTCCAATTGTATTTTCTTTCTAATGGTGACTAAGAAAAACATCCTCAAATTAAGAATCATAGAGTTTGGTGTGAGACTGTATCTGCTAGCAGTGTCAGAAGCTATACTGTCCAAATGTGAGCTGAGCAAGGGCAACAGCAGATATACGAGTGGATGGGAAGGTTGAGGACTCAACCCTACACAAAGAACTAAAGGCACCAAAAAAATGCTGAGAATGGGAAAATAGTCTTCCCCAGGTAAAAACACATAGAATGGCTATACTAAAATGGTCATCCCTGAAAACATACATATAAATAACAATACATACACTGAGCAGGCTGTATTTATGCATTTATGAATATATGTATTTACATGTAACAATTCATGAAAAAAAAGAGGACATGAAGGAGTATGTGGGAAGGTTTGGAAAGAGGAAAGGGAGAAAATAATATAATTAAACTATAATCTCCCAAAATAAAAGAAACTTAAAAGACTCACACTTTCTCTAACATTTTTGAATTCCAAATCTAGATTAAACTGTCACTAACAGGTACATTTGCAGAGCACATTTATCTGTATTGTTTGTATTTAATAATTAAAATGAAGCTTGGATCAAAGACAAAAATCTTGTTCTAAAAGGTTACAATATAAGGGAAATCAGTTGTTTAATCAATGTACTTCTCTGACTTGTTTTCAATGTTTATTACTACTTTATAAGGTTGGCTAAAAATTTATAGGAATGAGAATGCAATTCAAGTTCCCATAGCTAGATTTAGAATCCTGTAATTTTCTACATAATGCAATTCACCCAATAAAACTTAATTATGAGTTTCAGAGCATTAATTGAAAAACTGTACACATAGAACACTATTAAAAGATCCATATATGTGGGAGTCTTTCATGTGAGAGGTAATAAAATCTTTGTTTGCACTAACCCATGTGGAATAGACCAATATTCTAATAATTCATTTACTTGTGGAGTGGCATAGACATGTATTTTGATCCTACCAACTACTTAGTCTTATGACTTTTGATTCACCCACCCAATATTGTGGTTTTCTGCTTTACAGAGTTACAAAACAAAGTTAAAACTCATTATCTAACATATAAACCGTGAAATAGCCCAAGCACAGTTTGCAATAATGGCAAAATATAATAATAAAATAAGCAATTCATTTAACCTAATGTAATATTGAAAATTGTGCATTATGAATAAATGATGATCCTGTGGATACCATAGTTCACCTCAACCAGCCCCTATCCCCCCTGGTTGTTGCTGTGTCCCAGTCCCCAACTCAGCCAGAAACACCTTGCTCAACTACAGGCCATGTCTGCCAGAAGATCAAGTAGGTTGCCCAAACACCTCTCCACTCTCTCTGTTTACCCAGAACTAATCTTCAGGGCTGTCCCTAGTGCTGCAGCAGAATACTAGCAATGGCTTCCATCCTCCCGATGTCCATGCCCTTCATGAATCCCACAGACAAACCCCCTCTTTTTCCACAAGCCTCCAATCCAGCAAGTACTCACTGTGAACACATCAGTCAAGCAGGCCAGTAAAACAAGCAACACACAAACAGCACACTCTCTGAAAATCCAGAAGAGAAACAGAAAGCAAGGAAACAAATATTCACCCAACAAAGACAAACCGAGAAATCACCATCTAGACCTATAAACATTCCAAAGACAGATGTCTAGATGCCAGCATAAGACATAATCAACAATAGCCAGGGTAAAATGTCTCTAACATAGTCTAGCTATTCTATCCCAGAAGTTTCTGAATGTATCAACATAGATGAAACAGAAGTAAAAGGCCTTAAGACCAACTATATAAAGATGATAGAGGTCCTTAGTGAGGAAATCAATGAAGTCCTTAAAAAGTTCAGTGAGAAACAAACAAACAATTGAAGAAAATTAACAAATCCCTCAAAGAAAGCCAGGAAAACATGAACAAACAATTGGAGGAAATGAATTACTCCTTTAAGTAAATCCAAGAAAAAAAACAGTAGAAGGAAGAAGAAAAACCTGTTCAACATCTACAGATGAAATAGAAGCAGTAAAGGAAACACAAAAAGGAGTGATGCAATTTACCATATAAATAAACTGAAAGAAGGAAACCACATGATCATCTCATTAGATGCTGAAAGTCCTTTGACCAAATCCAACACCCCTTTTATGATAAAAGTACTGGAGAGATAAAGAATACAAGGAACATAACTAAACATAATAAATGCAATATATAGCAAGCTGACAGTCAACATCAAATTAAAAGGAGAGAAACTCAAAGCAATTCCAATAAAATCAGGAATAGGACAAGGTTGTCCAGCCTCACCATATCTATCTAATATAGTACTTAATGTTTAAGTTAGAGCAATAAGACAACTGAAGGAGATAAAGTGTATACAAATTAGAAAGGAAGAACTCAAAGTATATTTATTTGCAGATGATATGATATTATACATAAGTGACCCTAAAACTTCCACAGGGAACTCCTACAGCACATAAAGCCTTTCAGTAATGTGGCTGGGAATGAGATTAACTCAAAAAAGTCAGGAGCCCTCATATATACAAATGACAAATGGACTGAGAAAAGAAATCATGGAAACAACACCCTTTACAGTAGCATTGAATAACATGATATATTTTTGATTAACTTTAACCAAACAAGTAAAAAATCTGCATGATAAAAACTTCAAATTTTTGAAGATATCAGAAAATGGAACAATCTCTCATGACCATGGGTAGGTAGGATTAACATAATACAAATGGCCAACCTAACAAAAGCTATCTATAAATTCAGTACAGTCCCCATGGAAATTCTTACACAATTCCTCACAGACCTAGCATGGACAGCTTTATATGTAAATGAAACAGAAAACTTAGGATAACTAGAAGGATTCTGAATAATGAAAGAACTGCTGAAGTTTCACCATCCCCAATTCCACACTGTACTGTAGTAGAAATAAACAAAGATGAAAGAACAACAAAACATGGTAGTGGACTAAAACATACATGTTCATTGGTTGATATAATGGAATCAAAGAACAAGATATAAATATATACACCTGTGGGTACCTGGTTTTGGTAAAAGTAGCCAGAAATAAACACTAGAAAAAATAAAATATCTTCAACAAATGGTGCTAGTCAAACTGATGTCTTTATCTAGAAGAATGCAAATAGTACCATATTTATTCCCTTACATAAAACTCAAGCTAAAGTAGATCAAGGACCTCAGCATACATCCAGACACAATGAACTTGTTAGATGAGAAAATAAGTTATAGCCTTGATTTAATTGGCAAAAAAGATTTTTTTAAAACAAAACACTGATAGAGCACACACAAAAATAAAAAT
This sequence comes from Peromyscus aztecus, assembly GCA_902168405.1. Lineage (NCBI taxonomy): Eukaryota > Metazoa > Chordata > Mammalia > Rodentia > Cricetidae > Peromyscus > Peromyscus aztecus. The sequence continues at coordinate 27,229 of CABHPQ010153045.1, read as the reverse complement.
TTAATAAATAGGACTTCAGTAAACTGAAAAGCTTCTGTAAAGCAAAGTACACCATCATTTAAACAATGAAACAACCTACAGAATAAGAAAATATTTTCACCAACTCAACATCTGAGAGAGAACTTATATCTAAAATATATCAAGAATATCAACAAACCAAATAATCCAATTAAAAAATGGGGTGCAGATCTAAACAGAGAATTCTCAGTAGAGGAGTCTCAAATGGCCAAGAGACAATGAAATATTTAACACTGTTAGCCATCATGGAAATACAAATCAAAACTGCTTTGATATTCCATCTTACACCTGTCATAATGGCTAAGATTAATATTCAAGTGACTGCTCACGTTGGTGAGGATGTAGAGCAAGCAAAACACTCCTTCACTGCTGATGAGTGTGCAAACTTATATAGCTACTATGGAAAACAGTATTCTGCTTCTTCAGAAAATTGAGCATCAATCTACCTCAAGATCCAGCTATACCACTCTTAGGCATATACCCAAAGAACGATCCATCCAACTACATGGACACTTGCTCAATCAACTATGTTCATTGAAACTTTATTCATAATAGCTAGAAACTAGAAACAACTTAGATGTCCATCTACCAAAGAATGGATAAGGAAAATGTAGAACATTTTCACAATAGAGTATTACTCAGCTATTAAGAAAATGAATCATGAAATATGCAGGCAAATGAATGCAACTAGAAAAAAAATTACCCTGCATGAAGTAACCCAGGCCCCCCCAAAAATATAGCATGTATTCACTTGTAAGTGGATATTAGCTGTTAAGTAAATGGTAATCAAATTACAGTCCAAGAACCCAGAAAGATCAAGTAAAGAAAAGGGCTCTAGGGGGGAAGCATGGATCTCCCTGGAAAGGGGAAATAGAAGAGATTTTGTGGGTGGACTGGAAGCATGTAAGGGCAGGGGAAGGAAAAATTGGGTGTGGTGGGAATGGGATGGATAAAGAGAGTTTGAGAAGAGATCACTTTAATTGGTGGGGAGGGGGTACTTGGGAGTGGTGTGAAAACTTAGTGCAGTGGAAACTTCCTGGAATCATTGAGGGTGATCCCAGTGAAGACTCCTAATAATGGATGATAGAAAGTCTGAACTGACCAATTCGTGCTTCCAGTGGAAGGACTGGGTTGCATTTGGTTGAGTTGTTGGCTGAGAGGGTTGCATGGAGTTTCTCAAAGAACCCAAGCTGATGCTAGGACAAAATGTTGCTCTCTGAAAACTGACAGCAGGGACCCATTGCTGAGGACAACATCCACAAAGTTCATTGAACACAGAGAAGTCTAGCAGGTACCTCCATGGAGCCTTCACCCAGACATTCTAGTCTCTTTGGTGCCAAAAGCTACTCTACAGGCTATGGACAGAGAAATCTAGACACCAATCTAATCAGAAAACCCTTGACCTATAATCTGTCCAGTTTACAAGATGTGCTGCAGCAATGGTGACACAGAACTTTTGGATGTGGTCAAACAATGTTGGATTTAACATGAGGCCCATGCCAGGTGAGGGAACCCATACTGGACACTGCATGAATGCCAGGAACCAGAGACTGGATAGCCCAGATACCTAAGGTAGAACCAAACATGACTGACAAAAGAAACTCTGAAATGATTCCTAATGATATTCTGCTATACTCATGGGTCGGTGCCTTGTCTTCCAGTTGTCAACAGAAAGGCTTCTTCTGGCAGCAGATGGGAGCAGGCACAGAGAAGCACAGCCAGACATTATGCAGAGAGAGAGTCTAAATTGGAGGTCTCCATCGGGTCCCTCCCGTCAGAGACCGAGAAACCCCATGGAAGAGGAGGACGAAAGATTGTAGGATTCAGAGAGGATGGAGGACACCAATAGAACACTGTCTACTAAATCAACTAAGCAGAATTCATATGGGCTCACAGAGACTGAAGTGGCAAGCATGAGACCTGTCTGGTCTGCACCAGGTCCTCTGTGTGTATGTTATGACGGTTAGCTTGCTGTTTTTGTGGGACTCTTAATAGTGGGAGCAGGCGTGCCTCTGATTTTTGCCTGTCTTGGGACTCTTTTCTCCTGTTGGGTTGCCTTGTCCAACATCAATATGAGGGCTTTTGCCTTGTCTTATTGTATCTTGTTTTGTTGTGTTTGTTGTTCATTGAGGACCTGCTCTTTTTTGAAGGGAAATGGAGAAGGCATGTATCTGGGGGAGAGGAAATGTTAGGGGGAGCTGGGAGGATGGAGGAAGGGGAAAATGTGGTGGAGAGGGATTGTATGAGAGAGCAATCTACTTTCAATAAAGAAAACATTCATAAATAAATAAATAAATAAATAAATTTGATGATTTCCAGTGAGGAAAAATCTGTTATTTCTTTGAGATTTTAAAAAATACTATATTAGCAGTGCTTTCAAAATACATATATTAAAATTTATAACATAAAATGTTAAAATAATTAAAGCAAATTTTATATAATTATATCCAATTTGATTAAGAATAATAATGCTTTGGTAATGAAGAGGTCATTAAATGATTAAGAGAGGTTGCTAAGAAAATACAAAGATCCAAATTTAGGCTATAGCAACCATCTAATAAGCTGCACATTGCTCTACACATGCTTATAGCCTTAATACTATAGTGATCTTGAGAGCAAGATCTCTGGAGCTTGTTGGCTTCCAATCTAGCATGGAATATAGACTTCATTAATTACTTCTGGAAAGTGGTAGTAGTTGATTATTTTATCAGTGTAGGGGCTATTTTATAATATTATCCTAATTTATAATTAATATATTTTATAACAAATAAAAAGAACAAAACAAATTTAACTATTCATGTGGGATTATATACAAATACAAATCAAACTTTTCCTAATACAATGAACAACTTAGTTGAGGCATGCTGTTGCTTGCTCATAATTCCAATATTTGGGGTGCTGCCATAGGGGAATTATGATCTATACACTTGGGACAGGGAGATCTGCCTCAAAGGTACAAGGTGGATAATGATTGAAGAGGGTGACCTGTGCCAACCCCATGCCACTGAAGAGCACAGGTACCTGCATGCATACATACATATGCATACAGCACACACATATATAGTCCCCCTCTTCCACACAAAAGAAACAAAAATAATATTTATTGGAAGTAATGGAGACAACCACATATATTTTTATCCAATAGAAGGGACAGGTAATTAGAGTGATAAACTCTACTCATTTTTGACATGTTCAGAAAAGGATGCCTTGCTTCTAGTCATATTAGGGATGAAACCAGTTATTATCCTGAAACTGTGAACAGGTCATGTAAAATTGCCAGAAACATTTTAAGAATGGAGACTTATTCAAAGACACTTGGGTAGCTTTTGTGGAATCTGAATTGGAGGAAATAATCTTTCCTGTATCAAGGAGAAATATAAGTGGTTCAGAGAGTTTTGCAATAATTATTCATTCCATGATATCCTTAATAAATGTTAAAAATAAGTGTACTACACGATTTGTGTAACTCTGAAATGTTAACAATTGAGCATATCTAGCTTTGGAGATACTCTCATCGTTAGAAACAGTCTGATCTGACTGATGGTCAGGGACTCTCCTAACATGTATAATTCTGATTTCAATGAAAGAGAGTTGTTACTTTTCAAGAAAGTCAATGTGACCATTTTGCCATTTGGAGTCATATGAATTTTATGACAAGGAGCAATCCAAATAAGAAAACAATGAGTATGTAAAGTTTCTCTTATTTTCTCCCAATCCAAGGTAACCATAATTGAAGGAAGTTAGTAAATGGACATTGAGGCTTTCAGTGGAGGGTGGGAAGAACAAAGGTATATAAATGGGAAAAGGGAGTATTTCTGATAATATTCTAAAAACATAAGGGTGAACATAACTAAGCATTTATCCTTTTTCTTAACCTCTTTCCAAGATTTCAGGGAGAAACGCATATATGGAATATGGTGATTCTAGACAAAGATTTTTTTTATTCATAATACACTACAACCGGAAAAAATTTGTATTATGTTTACATATTGTAATATTGTAAATTTTATATTCATTTTGTGAGAAAATGAAATGTGTGTATAAACTGATACAATGTACATTATTATTGTTAACAACTTACACGTAGTTATTACTTTTGCCCTCACCTAAATATTTCTGTATATCTAAGAAGGCATTTTTATCCTTAGCACAGGAAGTAAACATTTCACAGATACCAGGAAGAAAAAAAAATCAAGAAAGAACAATGAATTCTATCAGCAGTGTTGAAATAGAAACAATTTGCTGTCTGCACACAACTAAATATACTGGTAAAATAAATAAGCGCTCCACCTCTAACAATGCCAGCTATTAACCAACTCAAACAATTTTTCTTTCCTTTGCTGACCCTTTGTTTGGTGCTGAGGCTGTGAATGTATACCTGGTTTTCTGTCCCGGGCAATCATCAGGCCAGCACATCTTTCTCCTCTCACTTCATATAGCAGCAGCATTTCTTTCTGCAAAGTTGCAGATTTCAGCTTCTATTTTCACAGAAAGATTTTTTTCCTTGATCATTCCATACCTTCCAAACAGAATATCACAGCCCAATTCTGAAACCCAGGAACACATGGTAAACATTCACAACAGTCCCAAGGGACTGTAGATCAGATGTTTTCATTTTTGCTTTATTCTTTTCTGTTCAATATTGATTTTCCTGCTTTTTCTCTTTTTGACAAGAGACAAACTATTTGATCAGGTTGTCTTTGATTACCAAACTACAAAACAGTAAGTCACAGAAAAATAATATTTGCTACCGTCTTAATACATCATTTAAAATATTTGTACTAGTTTTTTAAAACTTCATATAATGCATTTTTATTTTATTCGTTGCCAACTCCTCTTATAAACTCCTCTTAGTTCTCCCTCCTGTAACCTACCATTTAACTATGTATTCAAATTTAATAAGCAAGTTCTTCCAATTTGTGCTCACAATATATTTCCAAATATGGGGCTATCCATGGGAGTGTGGTCAACCTATCAGGAGCCACATCATTAGAGAAAACTGACTCTTGATTCCTTAGAAGTCATCAGCTGCTCATAACTCAGTTAGGTGAAATGGTTCGTGAACCCCACACCACTCCATACTCTAATGGTTACTTGTTTAATCTTGTTCCAGCAACCATTTTTCTTTTATTTGTAACCAGAATATGTTAATTTACCTGTAGAATTATTCTCTTGGAACTCTAGGTATATTAACAAAAGATTAAATTTCAATGCATTTTTTTCTCAATGATTCTTTGAGAATATGATCTTTGCACTGATCTCTACTAGGATAGAGGAATATTATTTAAACTCTTTAGCTGTAACTTTATCCTCACTAATAAATCAATGGTGGTGCAAGGACAAATGCATACATCTTCTTTATGGGGGTTTATGAGAAATGATTGAGTTTTCTGAACACCCTGCTGTATAGCCATACTTTTTAAGACAGTGATGATGTCTGTTCATTTTGTATATTAGTGATTTGAACACAGAATCATTTATTAACAAACACTGGATCCTCTCAGATTCTTACAAAAGAAGCATAAAGCTGGTCAAACAATTTCATAATACATTGCATAAGCATGAAGTGAGGAATAGTTATATATTGATTTAACATTATCTGGGCCCTAGAAATAGTACATTTCTTCACATAAAGAAGTTAATTCCCACACTTTCTTCCTTCTTTTGTCCCCATAAATTTCTAAATGTGGTGTAGATGTAACCAACCGTCTTTTTAAATAGAAACACAGAGCCAAGGTAAAGATAAAAGCCCAAGAGGTCAGAGCTAAGAGCCTTACCACCTGCCGCCAGCCAGCTTCTTCCACCAAGAGACCTCTCTGAAAAGGAGCTACTTCCTGTGCATTCGTCTTTAAATAGAGTTCTGTTCTGCCTTCTCATTGGTCATAAACCCAACTATGTGACTGCCTCGTCACTGCCTGTCTGTACAGACCTCTGGACACACATTGGAGCGTGTGTCTCCAATGCCGGCTGTATCCTTGAACATACAGAGATCTACCTAGCTCTGCCTGCCGAGTACTGGGATTAAAGGCGTGCACCACCACGCCAGGCTCTCGCTATGGCTTGCTAATAGCTCTGACCCCTAGGCAACTTTATTTATTAACATACAAATAAAGTCACATTTCAGTACAAATAAAATACCACTATAATGTGGGCTAGAAGGTAACAGGAAACCTGAATACAAGACGCCACCTTCCAAACTGGGAACACTCAACCAAATTTGGGAGCTATGGATGACTGTGTTCTCAATTTGACCTTTACACACACATCTGAAGATAAAAAGAACATGAGATCCATGCCTAGGAAAGGGAGAACCTATGCATCCGTAATGGATTTTCCACAAAGAAATTCTTTGATATTATTCCATATTCCCAATAGTCCTGGAAAAGTGACTAGTCATATGATAAACACATTTAGACTAGTGTAAAAGTTTGTTTTGTTTGAGTCATCACTAAAGTAACACATCTCAACCTAAGCCATAAATCTTGCAAGTTCTCATTCTTGGAGATTCTCACACAGTGAATACACAAATGTATTGGATTATTTCCAAATACTCACTAAAAAAAGTCCCTAAAATGAAATTTTATATATAACTCTTATCTATGTTTCATACAAATTATGAATTCCATCTTTCATATCAGGATTCAAAGTCAGATTATTTTTATATTCAGTTATATGTCTAGATCAGCTATCTATATCATCTATATCTATGCACAGATAGATTTAAGTGCTCTAAATTTTTACATAAAAATTATGACTTAGTCTCAATATAACTATATAAAAATCATTTACAAGAATGTGTACAGAAAAGGAGAAAACACAAAAACTGTGCTGGATAATTAGTTCTTTTTAGATTTCAGCACTGAACGCAATGCTATAATATTACTTCCCAAATGCCTCAAATTTAAGGTGATATTTTTATTAAACAGACCCTGACAAACCTAGATTATAGAATTTGGCTACCCTGCCTCCCTATAAAACACTTGTTTACAAACTATGCTGAAAAATCTAAATGTGCTATCACTGATGCTCTTTTAAATTTTTCCTCATCGGGATATAATTTAATGTGCCATATGTACATGTTGGTTTAAAATAATTTATTATTTACTGAACATTCAAATAATCAACTAATGCAAGGTTTTCATAATTTTCATTTTTCTTAATTTTCATAATTTTCATATTTCTTTGTGGTAGTTAAAATATTATATTCCTAGTCTATCAAATCTAACATATTGATAAAATATTAGCATGCATTTGCCTATATTCATCCACTGCTTTAGGATGGGTTATTTAATGATCTATGAAAATGGGTCCTTCTCACTGCTACTGTCAATATGAGCTTTGAGAGCAAAGCATCATGTGTTTGGCATATGATCATAGTAAACTCCCTATGCCTCACCTGTTTATCTCTCCTCTCTATGAAGGCTGATTACCATGATTTGAACCATTTTTAGACTCTGACAATATTACATGCACTATTGCCAATCCTTTCTTATAATTTAAACTTCATAAAAATCTTAATCTTTCTTTCAATTTATCATTCCATTGATGAAATTTTGCAAGAATTATTTTCATATGTATAGAATTGATACATTAAAAACCTGAAAAATGGTGCTGGGTATATGGCTGAATCAGTAAAGTGCCTGCTGCATAAGCATGAAGATCATAGTTCAGTTCCTGAGTACTCATATGATTCCTGATACTGCACCTCAGGTCTATAACACCAGGACTGCGATGAGATATACAGAAAGATTCCAGAAGCTCACTAACCAGGTAGCAGAGCAGACTCAGTAAAGAATATATTCTGCTTCAAAATATAAGGGGAATTACTGATGGAGTCAGTCACCTAAGACTGACCTCCATACTCCACATTCAAATATAGGGGCACACATGCTTGCATGTGCATGCATGCTCACATGCACATGTACCTATACAACACACACACACACACACACACACACACACACATATATAACAACAACATAAACAGCTGCACACATACACACACACACACACACACACACACACACACACACACACCATCATCTACTATTCAGAGAGTCACTACTTACAAGTACACAAATATGCTTATCTCTAGGGAGTGTTCAAATTTGTTCATTAGTATCTGCAGAGCTGTCACATAGAACATTGTTGTTCTAGTTACAGGAATTGCAAGGAGGTGGTTATTAAAATCTTACTAAATTAATAGTTCAGCATTGGTGGCACCTTCAAGTCATTCATTAACCTGACCTGTCCTCTGTTTCCATCTTCCTAACTATTGTACATGCATTGTGTTTCCATTTTCTCTAGGTTTTAAATGAATAATCTCTTTGACTCTTATTTCTTAATTCTTGGACTCTATTACCATAGGGAGAGAAAGTTTGTGTGTATTCCCAAATTGTTTTTTCTTATACTATTCATCTAGACTATTTACATATGTATTGTGAGTGGATTCAATAGATATCACTAATTTTATAATCTCACATTCATTTGGAAATGTGTTTTCATGCCTACGTTGCCAATGCTATGTTAGTGATACATCCTTAAATGACTGTATCTACCTACTTTCCCCTTCATCTCCTCTCCTTTCCTTCATCAATGTTTCTTTTTCCTTTCTGCTTTTCATGGTCTCATTTTCCTCTTCTGTATGGACTTGTTTACATAAATTCTACTTAGATGACATTTTCTTCCCTACATTTTATCAAGGACATTGTCTTAAATGACTCAGCATCAGCCCATGTTATTGAATCATTTCCTTATAACTTAACATGATTCCTTATAATACATCTATAATTTGTGTAGTTGGTAAATGATTTTATTTACTTATTTTTGATGTGGTTTCTATAAATTTCCTAAGAAACATTTTCTAACAGCAAAAATTTCTTATGTACTTTTCTTGAGTATTTAAACCAAAGTCCCTATACACTTGGGAAAAGTTGCTGAGTTCACTATGAGCACAGTAAATGTGTTATTCACATCAGTTCCCCCAATATTAAACTCTGTCAATAGGTGATTGTTTATAGATTCTTCTATTTTAATCTACTGTTTAGTTTCTTCATGAACAAAGTAGCAGCTCCATTTACATTTATGTTATGTTAAAACATATGCAACACTTCATATATCAGCTAATTAGATTTTTGTCATGTGTTTTCTTGTTTATTTTCTCCTATCTTTAGGAAATTTATTGTTTTTTTCTCACAACTATCCAATTTCCTATATATTACATTTTAATTTCATGACCACAATGCAAATATTTTCACATACAATTAATATATTATGCCCACTAATTTTTTTTAAATTTTAATATAAAAAATATCAGATAAGACAATAGTTTTATTTTATAACCAACTCTCAGGGCTGTAACAATGGTTACATCACTTGACCATTAAATAATAATTAAAATTAGAAAACATTTTATCTTTTGTGTACTTTGTTGTTTAGCTTGCAAATCACTAAGTAACATTATTTTGATAAGTTAATTATTTTACCCAAGCTGGAGAGATGGTTCAGCAGTTAATACTGACTGTTCTTCCAGAGGACCCAAGTTCAATTCCTGGCACCCACATGGCACCTAACAACTGTCTGTAACTCCAAGATCTGACAGTCTCCCACAGACAGACACACAGGCAGAAAACCAATTCATGTGTGTGGGTGTTTTTTCTGCATGTATATATTTTCACATGTGAATACCTAACCATTCTTGAGCAATGCCTGCATTCTTGAGGGAAGCACTGATCAATCTAATGGCCTGTGGTTATCACTCATCTAAGGTCTGTTATGAGCACTTCCAGAAAGCCTGCTTTGAATCTTCACCTTGAATTACTTCTTTACTCTTTGCCTGCATTCCCTGTCTGTCTTAACAGCTGCATGTTTTCTTATGTTTTGTTTTGTTTGTTTGTTTTTGTGACCTTGTTTTCAGAACAGACCACGAGAAACCTGGGGCAGAAATGATACCTACTCTTATCGTATGCCAAACTTCATGCAGATGCTGACATACTAAGCACTCTATAATCCAAGTCAGTGAGCTAAGAAACAAATCTGTACAGTAAAGGGCATACCACTATTCCTCAAGAAAAATTCCACAATCACACTGTGTACAAACATTTTTTTTTCAATTTAAGATCATTGTAAATACTTAACTTCTCCTAATGTGAGTTGTGAACCTTAGCAATTACCAGCAATGTGAACATGGGTAGCTACATAACACATACAAGTCACCATTCCTCTACCGCTACAAACCACAACACATTATATATCAAGAATTGTATCTGCTTTGTTGTAATGGAAGGGTGACCAGATATACACAAACATACTACTTTTTTAAGAGATTAAAATTAAGAGATTCATGATGTTTTTTGGTGAATTTCATTCTCTGTATGATATTGTTTCTATGTGTCTAATAAAGCTGTAATGAGTGTGAGAAATGTACAAATCCACCCCAGAACTATGCAAAGAATCATGAAAGATTGCCACAAACTTTTGACTATTTTCATTTGGGGTTATTATGATTATACAAGTTATTTTGATAATTCATCATAGAAGAAAATGTATAACTTATACAAATGATCCTATTTGGAGCTCCTTTTCAGAGTTAACATATTAACTTTAATATGAGTTAAACAGAATAACTCAGAACAACATTTTTTTAATTTAACTGATACTATACATAACAAAGTGACATACATGAGAATAAAGATAAAAATTATTAACAATTGCCCATAACAAACAATTTAATTTTTCTTATAAATGAATACCCTCACCCAGATATCAGTTCCAAAAAACCAACTTTCTATTTTGTTTCAATTTTTTAAACATTTCTAATTAAAATTTTTAATTTATATGAATGAATATTTTTTTCTGCATTTATGTCTGTGTATCTCTTGTGTGTCTGCTGCCTTTGGAGGCCATAAAGAGGGTGTCAGATTCCCTAAAACTGGAGGTATAGATTGTAAGCCTCTACATAGTACTGGGAATCAAACCTAGATCCTATGGAACTGTGTTCTTGACCACTGAGCCATTACTCTCACCTCTTCAATAATTTTCTTATAATGCACAGTTGAATCAAATGTAACAAAAACTGGATGAAAATTCTTGCCTTTGGAAAAGACCGACCTTCTGTTTAATTTTATTAAATTTTTTACTTTGAGAATTTCATATATTTGTACAGTACACCCAGATTACTGTCACCCCCGTCCTTTTTTTTTTTATTCCCCACCAACTATTGCTCACCACCCCAAATCTTTTTCTCACACTTAATATATTTTGCTTTTTTTTTTTTGTACTCCACTGAGTTTAACCAGGACTGTGTGTGTGACATTGGATTTTCTACTATTCATTGGAGCATGGGGAATTCATCAGTCCATGGCAGCTAAAGACAGTGTGTGCCCCATAATCCATCAGTAGTTCAGCAGAGAGAAAAGGGGATGCACTGGCTCCTCCCTGATCTATGATTGACTATATTGATTATATTGACTACATTGACCCAGTCTTTTGAAGATCCATGCTAGCATCTTCCACAGCTACAAAATACAGTTATTTTATCATAATTGTATATCCTGTGCTATACCCACTAGATAGAATTTCACAGTTCTTCCCTCTATCTCCAGGTTCTGACATTCTTCCAATCTTTTTATACCTCCCTGTTCTCAGAGTCTCAGAGAAGATGATATGAGGGTCCTATTTGGAAGTGATCACTGGACAGTCATCTATCTTCAGTACCTTGAGCAACCATGCATTGGTGCATTGACCAATTTTCACTGTGAAAAGAAACTTCTCTCTATAAGACTGAAAGTGGTATTTCCCTATACATAGAACAATTAACTGAGCTGGAGAAATGAATCAACAGTTAAGAGCACTTACTGTTCCTGAGTTTGGATCCCAGTACTCATGTCTGATAGCTCACAACAACCTGTTCTTCTAGGTCCATGGGATATTAAGCACTACTCTGGACTACTTGGACATTGGCCCTCATGGATATATACTACCACTACCCCCAACACATGCACATATACATTATTGAAAACAAATAAATCTTAAATAAATAGCATAAATATTAAGAAAGTAGCTTGGAACTCTATCAATTTAGCTAAACAATAATATGTTCCTCTTTAGAGCCTCAGAACTTCTGAGCCATGTAAGTTCCCAACAAGGCATAAGACCTTGTCAACCATGGGTTTTTAACTGAGTTTTCAGTACCAGACATGGATTTTCTCTTTTGGATCAGCCATCATAACTAACTGGGGAATACTTGATCACATCCATAATCTTCATGGCCAATGGTCACATCTATGGTGATATTTTATTTGTGCTGAAATGTATTTTATTTGTTATTTATATGTTAATATATATAAAATAATTTATATGTTAATAAATAAAGTTGCCTAGGGATCAGAGCTAAAAGCAAGCCATTTAGCAGAAGTCCAGCAGTGGTGGCACATGCTCTTAATCCAATCACATGGCAGGCAGAGTCTCTGTGTGGTCAAGGACACAGTCAAGTGGTAACACAAACTTTTAATCCCAGTACCAACCGTGAAGACCTGGAGGTCTGTGTAGACAGGCAGTGATGAGGAAGTCATGTGGTTGGGTTTAGAGCCAATGAGAAGGCAGAACAGAAAGGCAATAAAGAGACAGTCACAGAGGAAGAAGGTGTCTCTTTCAGGGGAAGAGACGGCAGTGACTGGTAAGCTAAAGGCAGACTTGGACTTTGCTAGTGCTCTGATCTCTTGGGCTTTTAACTCTGTGTTTGGCTCTGTGTTTCTTATTTAATAAGACCATTTAGAATTTCATCTACACACATCTTACCTGACAGGTTGATATAGTTTGTAGTGTCCTGGGCTCTGTAACACCACTGATGTGTTTTCTCCCCTAACTTTCTGAAATAGATATTTCATCATTGAATCTGGATGATAAAGAGAAAGGTTTAAGCAAGCTTATTTGTTTGTTTTATTTTTGAGTCAGTCTCTCTCCAGTAGTCCATTTCTCCATGGTCTCTAAAGACTGTAGCCTTATATTTCCTGAGTTTGGCATTCCTGTGTCTCTGGTTCTATCTTGCATTCTGACATGAGTACCCACTAATCTGTCATTTCCTATACAGAGCATCTCTTAGTCTGGCTTTATAATTAACTAAGATGACAGAAACTGATCTGTATTACATAACTTCAAATTCCTTTAAAAATAAATATATGTAATACTACTAAAAAGTTTGCTAAAACTGACCAAATAAGATTACTATTTAAATCAAGAACAAAATATCAGTCTTCCAACAAATTGCAAGCAAACAGTTTTATTTCTGTTTGTGAAGTTTAACCTTCTGCAAAAAAGTAATTAGAACTGTAATTAAAAAGCTATTTGGAATGATTAAAACTCTGTTATCTTGTGGCATTTAACGATACATGCAAATGTCAGAAAGGATGATTTCATTAAAAATTCTATTTAAAAAATTTAGATGGAGAGTTTCATTTATTAAAATGTTACCATTTCTGGAAAGGTTTGATCTTCAAGAGGGCACTGAAAATTGAATGTGTATTTGCGTAGCCTTTGATACAGCAACCACCTAATTTTCACTTACTTTTACTTGGGGATTATTTTAAGTTTTATTTTTATATTGTATAATTATTTTAATTATTTAGAGTTATTAAGGAAATGATGTTAACTTTTTCAAAAACATTGTCTGTATCAGCCTTTTCCTTTTGGACGACCAACCAGCTCTGAAATCATGTCATTGAGAATTCGTATTAGTTATGGATGCTTGGCCTTATCTTAAGCTTGTTTCACTAGCTCTTATAACTTAAATTAACCTATTTCTCTTCATTTACATTTTGCCTTGGGGCCTTTAACTTCCTTTTACTCTATATGTCCTACTCTATGTCTGGCTGGCTGGTAGCTGCCTGGCTGACTAGCCCTGGGCATCTCCCTCTCTTTCTCCCTTGTTCTCCTCTCTATTCTCTCCTCTGGATACTAGATTCCTCTTCTTAATTATTCTCTCTGCCCACCAGCCCTTTCTATTCCTCTACTACCTAGCTATTGGCTATTCAGCTTTTTATTAGACCAATCAGATGCCTTAAGCAGGCAAAGCAACACATCTTTACATCATTAAACAAATGCAGCATAAATAAATGTACCACATCTTTGCCTAGTTAAAATAATATTCCACAACTCTTGTCTTATTTCAGGATACTAAGAACTGTTGACATAGCTAATTCTGCTTTAACCATGTACGCATGCTTGGTAGCCTCCCTGACAAGTGATAGCATGATTTCAATCTATACTTTCAAGTTATAGATTCAAAGACTAATTACTTTGAATGAAGTGATTCAGTGTTAAATCTCTTGTTGCCCAAATAATCTAATGAAATGAGGATAAGAGAATTTGAAGCACTGTGGATACTTCGAGACTGCATACAATATAGTGATCATCCTTAAACATGTCTACTGGTGGTCCGCAGTTAATGTGTGTTGCATTTTTAAAAGCAAATGTAATTTTTCTTAAGTAATCAAAATTAATTTCTAGTGTAGAAATGACATTATCAGATATCTTATGTGACCTTAAAATTACACATACCTTCTTTATTTTCTACTTTTAGTGTATTAACAATAATATTCATTTTTTAATTACTATTTAAAATGAAACAGACAAAAATCATAATGTAGAATAACAATAAAACACATTATAATATGTTATAAAGCACAAATGATATCTAGTTAGCTGTTATTAATTGCCCTCAAAATCTGAATCAAAATTGGCAAGAGCTATTGTGTGAAGTATTTCTTTTATTTTCGGAATGGAAATCTTTCCTGGGATTAGATAGGTAAGCTTATAGCATCAATTTCTTGCCTGTTTTACTGACAGCACTTTTTAATCAATTGAGCTAACCAGCTAACTGATCTCTTATATTAAAAAAAAATGGTACAGTTAAGGTATAAGACCTTTATATCATACTTCGTACCATATGTCCCTGTTTGCAAGATGTGAGTCACACTGGGGACATGAATTTGGAAGAGAGTAAGGACTGCTGATATGTGAGGGATTAGGGGTAGGGAAGAAAGAAAAGGGAGGTATGATGAAATTATACTATAATCAAAAAATTAAATAATGTAAAAAAAAGAGAGAAATTGAAATAAACTAATTATCCCACACTTGTATGAAATTACCCAAATATATGAAGAATAGCACCATGTTCTATCAACCACGTGGCATGAACAGACTTCACTAAGGGAAAAATCATAATAATGAGGACCTTTATGCAGGAAAATTTCTTAAATATGGTGTTTATTTGTTTATTTTTCTCATTGCCCATCAATTTCCTTATTGTAGTATGTGAAGGAAGTTGTATGGATGAGAGAAAGCTGAAAAAAAAATCTGTACTGAGAGTAAAAATCAAGAAAGAGTACTACAGAATCATCTTTCAAAATTGAAATAGACTCAATAAAGTCATACAAATGTAAAATGAAGGGAAAATTGAAAAATATAAGAAAAAAATCTGAATTAGAACATCCACTTTGAAAGAAACAATAGACCTTAGGGATACTGATCCTGGAATTCTCCATCACTGAGACAGGCACTTAGAAGCCATGTTCTATATTCTATGTTCAACATTCAAGAATGAAAGGAATGCTAGATTTTATTTTACCTCAGTTTTACTCAAAATAAAAGCCATTTTATGATTATTGATATAAATACCAGGAGCATAAGAATGCCTTCATCTGTACACGTATAATTTATTTATGGTAGTATATTTTAGCACGGTAGTGGCAAAGCCTAAAATAAAAATAAGAAAAAAATGAGCTCATATTTTTCACAATATCTAAAAATTTATCCAGCTGAAAATTTTAATGAATTTAAGAAATTTAGATAGATCTCCCCACCTGGATCATGACTTAGTATCCAGGCTTATAGTGGTCAGGAATTTTTACCTAATAATAACAGTATTTGGGAAATGTTTCTCTCTTACTGAATATCCCACAAGAAATGCTGGTAATAAAACTGCTTAATGTGAACACAGTGTTTAATATGGAGAAATTGTTTCTAGAAATCTGGAATAAATATTCTGCTATAATTCAAGAATTATTTTCCGTGGAAGAATCCATCACAGTGACAAACTGTATAAATGAGGCTGCAAGGTTTTTGCATCCAGGCTTTAACAATCACTTTGTCAGACAGTTGTACTGCTTAGACACACTATGAAAGCCAGTGATGTGAGAAGGCTACCCTCATGTCAGAGACTCATGGACAATGTACCCAGTGTAAACAATTATGATGAGGATATAATCACGGAATTTCCTTACTCTGTGAGAGAACACTTTCCTTATATTTTAATACTTAAAAGGATATTAGGACAAACCAGTATTTTTTTATCCCCTCTTAATTTTGGTTATAGTTATAGTATGCTGAATATTTCCATTTACCTTAGCTTTCATTATACACTATACATTGTAAATCTTAGTTGATTACTTTCAACTGGATTCTTATTACAATAACACTTGAACAGTCTGCCTTAGTTTGCTTTTTGTGCTCTGATAGAACTTGGGCTAACATCAGCTTGTGGGAGGAAAGTATTTAGTTAGCTTGTTGGTTAGAATCATTCAGGTAGGAAAGTCAAGTTATGAACAAAAAAAAAGAACCTGTACACAGGAACTTAAGCAGAGACTGTGCAGAAACGCTACTTACTAGCTTGCTCGGGCTATTTTCTTATATATTGCAAGGCCACAATGCCCAATATAGGCACCACCCACAATGAGCTGCTTCCTCAAACAGTCTTTCATCAAGATAATGCCCTATAGATTTGCCTACGGTAAATCTGATGTAGGCAATTACTCAGTTAAGGTCCCTCCTACCCAGATGACTATAGTTTGAGTCAAGTTGGCTAAAGTAACCAGTACACAGTCCATTCCTTTCTTCTCCTTCTCCTCCTCTATTTCTTTTTCTCCTCTCCTCCTTCTTTTCCTTCTTCTTCCTGTTTCTAGATTTGGTTTCTTCATAATTTTGTTTGTTTCCTTTTCAGTATAAACCCTTCTGCACTTTTGATTAAATATCTGTAACTGTGTTTGTGTTACACGGTTAACATTTTTATTTGGTAAGTTAAAAATTTAAACAAATTTACTGTCATAAACTCAAAAGACTAAATATGTTTTCCACCTAGCTCTTGATATTTTAATCACTTGATATTTTAAATGTCAGTCTACTGGAGAAAAACATAGGAAACACTTTAAGATCTAAGCAAACACAATGGTTATCAATAGGACTTCAATAGTTCAGGCTATTAGGGAGAGAACTGACGAATGAGAAAGTATTAATTTTAAAAGCCTCTACAGAGCAAAGGAATGATTAACCTATCAAATAGGCAACCTAAGGAGTTGGATAAAATATTTCCAAAATAGGTAATTAATTTCTACAATATGTAAAAGAAAAATACATATCCAAAGAGCAAATAATACAATCAATGAATAGATGAGAAAATGAACAGACAAATTTCAATTGAAGAAGTGCAAATGTAAAGTAAGGATATTAAAATTTGTCCAACAACACTTACCATCGATTATGTTATATATAAAATTACATGACAAAGTGTTATTTATATATTATTACATGATAAAGTGTAATACCTTCAAAATATGCTATTCCATGTTCATTTATTCTTACATAGTTACAATGACATTGCATTCATGACAATCTGCATTTCCAAGTTAAAAAATTTACAGTGTTGAACATGTGCTACATTTAGAACTTAGTGTTCACCAAAGGCACACAAAGTAATAGTATTTCTTACAATATGGTATTGTTGGGATATGGTAGAAATTTTGAAGCTGGGGTCTACAAAAAAGACTAGGTTACTGGGCACATTATATAAAAGAAGATGCTGTACCTCAGACCTCTGCTTCTTCTCATTTATTTCCTGGCCTCAAGTTGAGCCATTTCTTTTTGCTATGGGCTTCTGCTAAGATATATTTCCTCACCACAAAGCTCAAAGAATCAACAAAATTATATCATGAACAAGGATTTTTAAACTTGCCAATCAAAATTAATCTTGTCTTTTGCACATTGATTTTCGAAGATACCCTTCATAATGAACAAATGCAAATATCACCTTTGTCTCATGTTAATCTTCTTTATTTGATTTTATAAAGAAATGTTAATATTTGCCCATCCTTCAAAATCAAGTTTGTTCTTTACCGTTTAGTTGGGTATTCTTTCTTTGACTTTATTTTTTGCTTTTTGTTGTTTTGAGCCAGGGTTACTCTGTGCAACAGTCCTGGCTTTCCTGAAACTTGCTCTCTAGACCAGGCTGACCTCAAATTCACAGAGATCCACCTACCTCTGCCTCCTGAGATTTCTGGGAGATTAAAGGGAAATTAAAGGTATGCACCACCTCCACCCAGCTTTCTATTTTTATATTTTATTTAGAATAAAATACAGCATTTCTCTATTCCTCCAAATATTCCTGTATACTTCTCCTTGTTTTCTCTCTAATTTGTGGACTCTTTATTTGATAATATAGTTATTGAAGAATATATATATATATATATATATATATATATATATATAAAACTCAGTCCAGAAGTCCAGATAATGTTTCTGTTACATATGTTTTCAGAGACAATAGAGACCATTACAGAAAGCCACAACCAATCAATGCAGAGTTGTAGAGCTCAATCCCAATGGATACATCTACACAACACTTCTGCACCTCAGAGACAGGGAACATTGCAGAAGAGGTGGCAGAAATATTCTAAGAATCACAGGATCAGGGATGTGTGTGATAGTATCTCCTAGTAGTGTCAGCAGCTACATCCAAAAAGTCTCACCTTCATGCTGCATAAATATGAGCTGAGCAAAGACTACACCAATGCATATGCCAAAGTGCATAGTAAAAGGCCACAAGTCCTCAACCCTACAAAAAGAAGTATAGGCAACCAAAGAGAACTGGGTGGCGGGAAGGCAATTTTCTCCAGGGGAAGGGTGTACCAACTGGTTATTCAGGGCCAAGGAGCTAGCCCTATTTAGATATTCTTGATAGACCTAACAATATGTGATTTTAGATGTCTATTTTCTTTTAACCTTTTTTTTAAAAAAATGATTCTAGACTAACAAGCATCAGCAAAACTAGGATATAGATTTCACTATCCTTTTTACTCCATCTACTAATTATACTACATTACATAATCATAGCTTAATTCCAAAGAGCAGGAAATTAACGTTGATATAATAGCCTTAGCTAATTTTATTTGCCCTTTGCCAATTTTACAACTAATGAATTTTGAATCAAGATAATTATTCTAGTTTTTTCATACATAGTACTTTTTTCATACATAGAATTTTATGATACATCATTTTCAACCTCTTTACTTTTATCCTGTCTTTGTTTGCATATTTAATATAGATTCCTTTGTGAAAGTAGATACCTGACTTAGCCTCTAAATGTCTCCTTTTAATGAGGATAACCATGTCATCCAAAATATAAATTCATGGCTTAAATTGTTATTATTTTCTATTTATGGACTGATACTTTATAACTTGTTTGTGTTCATTTAAATAAACTGGTTTCTTTTACTATTTTTTCCTATATTATATTCTTAACCTTATTTTGTTTACAGGCTGTTATGGATATTTCTATTCATATCTTTGAGATATCATCATCTACTTTCAAATAACACTGAACCACTTCAAATATAGTTTAAAAGTCATGACACAGGATACTCCTTTATCTCCCCTAATTTCTTGTGCTGTTATCATCTACTCTGGAAGTTGTAGGGGTCTAATTTTGTTATTTTCTTTAAATAATCTGCTACATTGACAAATATTTTTAAAGGATAAATTATTGAAACTACTCTATTTAGATATGACTAGTCTACAACAAACTGTGCATTTCTAAACCACAAAGCTAACTGAGCATGTACATAAGATCAGTAAAGCTGCCACCATCATCAAATCTATGGACCAGGGTTTTGCTTAACTTTGAAATTTTTGTTAAAAATTTAAGATAAGATATCACCACTCATCAAGTATTTAGTACTCACATCATTGTCATGAGCTCTGTTCACTATACCCACTATATATTGGATCCAGATTTATTTATTTTACATGAGTGAAACTTTGTGACTCTTACCACCATCTCTGGATTCCCCCTTTCACTTCAGCATCTGGTGTGGCACTAATCCTAACTGGTCTTAATAAAAACCCGGAGTCAGATATCAAGGTGAAAGCTGAAAGATCAGAGAAGCTGAGCAGCCAGTCTCTAGTTCTTACTTCTACGAAATCTTCAACTGAAAGAGCTGAGCTCCTGTCTCCACCCAGCCTTACCTCATCCTCTCCCTGCCCAGCCATATTACTTCCTGCTTCCTCCTCCCAAGTGCTGGGGTTGAAGGTGTGTGCCACGACTGGCAGGCCTCTAGTTGCTAGCTTCGCACACTGATCTTCAGCAAAGATTTATTTGTTAAAGCACAAACAAAATATCACCATAGTCTGACAACCACCATTATATTCTGTTTCTTTATCTAATTATTTTAGAGAAAAACATGTTTATCTCTGCTCATTTACTTCTCATTAACAATGTTAGGGATAAAATCATATAAACCAAATTTCTCTGTGTTCTGTTTCATTTTTCCATATATATTGTATTAATTTTTCTCTTAGTGAATATCTATCTTTCAATGCACATTTTTACAAACCTAACAGTCTTCAAATACAAGAGAAAAGCATATAATGGAACCGAGTGAATTTCCTCATGACTGTTGACTCTGAGTAGCAAACTACAATTAAAGAAGCAAGAGGAGGAAGAAGACAGTGATGATGGGGGGGGGCAGGGTCGATAAAGTAGAATTTGTCAAAATAATTATTTTCCTTTGTTTGAATTTTATTTTTGAATTTTTAACATTCTTTTCTGACTAATTTCCTTAAGAAATTTGAGCTTTTCCAAAGTTAGTGAAATGAACTCTGATTCTGAAATTTAAATCAATTGGAATGAACAACAAAGATATAATTATTGAAACTAGCCTTCCTGTGAACACTTACATTACTGTTTTCCAGACTACTACAAATGCAAATCATTTAAAGTCAGTCTAGGAAAGGTAGACCTAAAGGTGAAAAATTAAAATATAAAAAAATTAATTTAAAACATCACTAGCAAATTAGTGCTAATAACATATAAACTTATTTGGGTAAGTAACTTTTAATACAGAATTTTCCTCACTATCGCAGTAAAGTTTTTTAATCTTATTTTCAGTTTACATTTGTGTTTTTGTTTGTTGTCCTGCTTAATAAATCATATAAGTAACACTTGAGTAATACGCCAAGAGTCTCAGTGCTGAAATAGGGTTTAATAATACCTTTAATTTCCCAACAAAATATATCACTAAAAGTGAGATATATGGATCAGGAAGAATTCTGGGTTCTTCTAAAAATAAATGGAAAGAAAAATTAGACGAAGGCAAGTTGGCACAGTCCTGCATTCCCAGACCCCAAGAAATGGAGACAGGATGATGCCATGTTCAAGAACATTCCAAACTACGTAATGAATTTGAGGCCAGTTACATGAGAACCCGTCTCTCAAAGACTAATAGATGAACATATAGATAAACTAGGGAACATGACACCACGGCACAAGAGGCTGGTTTGCAGAGTAAGGTATTTAATGAGGTTGAAAACAGAACAAGCAATTAAATGTGACTGCTGAAAGAAGAACATGCAAGGTGTAGAGTGAATGAGAATGATGGCAACAAAGAGGCGAGGCAGTCTCCAGGACTTCCACATGATGGGAACAGCAAATTCAAACTCTGCTAACACCGTGTGCTTATGATTCTACCAGCCAGCTACTCAGTGCTTCTCAATCAGCCCAGCAAATACCTTTTTGGGAAGCACTGTTGTGAGCTTCATTTGGACAGTGAGGAAGCTGGGACAGACATTAAGTAACTTGTATAAACCACCTAGGTAAAGGGTGCCAAGTCAATTGTAGATTTCTCATCATCAAACATCACAAACAGCTTGGTGGAAACGCCAAGCCACAAAGCAATTGTTCAGTCCGTTCCACGTATTAGGGATAAACATGTCCGTAGTTATAGAAGGCATTACTTGGGGTCAGCAGCTCTTTAGGTTGTGTGCTATAATGATCTGATTTTTGGTGTTTTACCCTGAATGCCTATTATTAATATAATTACTACACTTGCTAATGCTAATAATATATTAACTATAAATATATATATTTGATTATATGATGTATGTTATGTGATTGCATGATATACAAAAACATATTGCACATTAATAGGTTGGGTTATAAAAAAAAACAAAACTAATCATAACAAAGCACCTTCCAAACTGAAAAAAGATAGAAATACATGTCAAATGATTATAAATTAAATTAAATATGATTCATTATATATAATAAAACATGAATAGCTAAAGGTTCAATTTCTATATACTTAAGTTCATTATGCATAGATGATATTTGTTAGGGAGACTTACAAATGAATAATTGTATGATTTTGAAGTTTTGATAAATAATAAATTCCAGTGCTGGCTAGATACAAAAATTTGATATTTAAAGATGAAAACATTTTATTACATGTATTACATACCTCAACAAAACCACAAATTTTTCCATCACGTTTTAAAAGTTTTGCTGAATATTTGCTGTGTGGCTGGATTAGAGAAACGTAGTACATTCCTTCTGAGGATTTCTCAAAACAAACTATAGACATGTGTTAGAGGGCTCAACAGGTAGAAGGGTTTGAGGTCAAATCTGATAACCTAAGTTCAATCCTCAGGATTCCTTGAAGATGGATGGAAAACACTGATGTCTACATGTTGTTCTTTAATCTATGTATGCATTGTATGGCCAGTGCATGTGCATTACACACACACACACACATACACACACATGCCTACACACATACACACACACACACACACACACACACACACACACACATGCAGACATGCAAATTAAATTTAAAAAATAGTAAAAAAATTAAAAACTAAATATAACATAGCATTCTATAATTTAAGACACTTTTCACTGAAAATTTAGTCACTAATAGTAGAAAATGTAAAATTACCTATAAATAGGCCATATTTTTTTGGTATTGTGCACAATTCTTGGCACATACTCTATGTAAGATTGAGTTCCACATATAACATGTAAATATAGCAGTAAATCAAGCTACATGTTCATGGCTCACCCTTTATTCACGGTGTTCCTTCTGAGCCTTAGTACTCACACACTTTATTTGGCTCCTTATTCAGTGACATGCTGCAGTCGCTCTTATGCAGAATGCACCCAAGAGAGCAGATGTTCTATACCCCTCGGCTCTGCTTCCTCACCAAGCTGAGCCTCACTCAGCTGGCTCAGCAGAAGCCCAACCTAGTAGTTTTCATAATCTTTCAAATTCTTAAATTTTCTGTTGACTGATAGCTTCCATATGTCCTTGACTACCCAATGTTTAAGTAAAAAAAAAAATAGACTTGATTTCTATATATCAGAAATTGTAAAAGGAAATATACACCTCAGACCACACTGATATGATTAGAATATATAAATAAATAGACTATACATTGTATAAGTAAATGAATAAAGTATATTTGTACAAGGAAGTAACTACCAATTGATCATTTTTTTTTTACAGGAAAAGGAAGCATCAGCATTCAATAGACTCAGTGAAGTTATTTTGATTTTTAAATTATTTTCCTCTAACATGGATTTATGTTAGCTATATGGAAGTCAAACCTTTGAGTAATACCTGATTTTATGTATGTGTGTCTGTGTGTGGTTCTATTGATCTACTTTCTAGAGTGGTATGAACAATACAGTCTTATTTCCTATCCTAATGCATCATGGGGTGTCAGTCCTTCATGAAGTTGGCAACAGTCCAGATGAAATGGCAACATACATGCTGTACTACTGTGCTCAGACAGAAAGGTATCACACTCTTAGAACACCTGTGGGCTTCACTCTTGTGCACTAGTAACTGAAAACCTTTAGGGCCTGGCATGAAGTCACTTAGAAGTACAGCACAACTGTAAGCTAACACACTGCAACTCATCTCACTTAGGCAAAATCAAAATTACTTTGTTCATCAAGAGAGGAAGGAAAATGTACTGTATTTTAAGGACTAGTTTCAATGGTCATAATGTATTCCTCAGATGTTTTATTTTGATACAGGTTGAATCTTATAGTCAGTAAATAAATTTAAAAAGAAGTTAGTAATTTAAAAAGAAAGGTTTTAGTTTTCTTATTAAAATCTGAAATATCACTCCTAGAATTGTGATGTTTAATTTTCTAGCTGGGAAACATTCACTTTCCCAGGTAGCATGACTACATCAATTAACTACATATTGGTTTTTGACCAAATGAAATTCATTGTAATTTTTGTCACTGTAATGCTCAGATTATTTCTTATAATAGGTGCCCCAAATAAAAAAGTATAAAACTACAATTTCTTCCAGGTCACTGATGAGTATTTAAACATATCCATCAATTGTTCCCAGCAATCCCAGAGTCTAAGATCTTCAGGTAGTCACACGGACAGATAATTCTATGGCAGGAAACTCTGAGTCTTTTGAGAATTATGTGAAATTTACTTAAGACAATAAAACTGAAGTGACAAATACTGTATAGACTTTGGGAGCATGTGCTTGTTACCCAGGTGCTATAGGGGTGGAAGGAGGGGATTCTGAGTTCCTGGACAACAGGGTTCCTGCAGGTACGAGGCAGGAATGTGAACCTGTGAAGAGAAAAGATTGAAAAGCTGGTACAGATTGACTTCATCAACTTGGATCACACTTCAGGGAGTCTGATGTCAGGTGGTTCATTGTCAGATATTCAAAACACAGTGCAATTTTGGAAAGGATTTCTAGGCAACAATTAGTCCAATTCTGGGTACACAATGAATTTTCAGGTGTGATTACATAGAAACATGTAGAGTGGGTTCTATAGCTAAAAGGTCTAGAATCCAGTGTGATCTCTGGCCAATAACGTATAGGTCAGCAGGCCATAACATACACATGATATCTCCCCTAAGGGTCAGTACCAGTCTAGTGAGGGAAGAGTCTGGGGTAATCATTAGGAGAATTTGGGTGAGGTCTGCCTCTATACTAAAGGCAGATGAGGTCTGCCTCCACAGATAGCGAAAAGATCACCAGATTGTTCACAAAATCCACTCCCATTCTTCTGGGCAGGAGAAAAAAAAAAGTGTTTTATCTCCTCCATTGAGAAGAGGTCCCTGTGTGTTTAACACCTCTGGTGTTTCTTTTCTTTTTCTTTTTCTTTTTTTTTTTTTTTTTAGCGTGCCTTTCCTGGAACTCACTCTGTAGCCCAGGATGGCCTGGAACTCACAGAGATCCTCCTCCCTCTGCCTCCAGAGTGCTGGGATTAAAGGCATGCACCACCACTGCCTGGCTTCCCCTGGTGTTTCTCATTGTTTCTCTGTGAATACAAGGACCTCTGGGCCCCCAACACCAGGCCACCCTAGGCTATATGTTGAGACCTCATCTCAGAAGAGAAGGGAAGGGAGAAAGAGAAAGATGGGGGAGAAGGAGGAGAATGGGAAGGAAGAACAGGAGGAAGAAAAGAAGGGAAAAGAAAGAGAAGAAGAAAGAGGAAGGAAGAAAAAAGGGAAAAAAAGCAGGAGTGGAGGAAGAAGAAGGGGAGGGGGAGGGTAGTAGTCCCTGACACACACTGCAGTGGTCAAAGAAAGAAACAAAATTACTGCATCATTCCAAAGCACATTTTAAAGGTACAGAGGTAGGATTCCATGTAACTCACTTCTTGGCCAAAGTGGCCAATGTGAGTCCTCAAAGTCCCCAGGCTGTTGCAAAGACAGGTTGCTCACTACACACTGTGAGGCAGGGACCCATTGCTGAAGACAGTATCTACATAACGCACTGAACATAGAGAAGGTGTGCTGGTGACTACATAGAACCTTCACCCCGTTCCAGTGTCTTTGGTACAGGAGGTATTCTGCACCATACCAGAAGAGAAACATAAACACCAAGGCAGTCAAAAACCCTTTTATCTAAGATGCTATTCTGCTTGCAATATGTGCTACTGTTCTAAAAAATAAAATAAAATAAAAAAGTAGGAATAAAATGATTTCTAGTGACATTCTCCTATACTCACAGGTTGTAGGTCAGCGCCTTACTCAATTATCATTAGAAAAGCTTCCTTTTGCAGCAGACAGAAACAAATACAGAGAACTACAGCCAAACATAATGTAGACAGTTGAGAGACTTTGGAACACTCAGTCCTAAAGGTCTCCATCAAATCCCTTCTTTTGGGTCTCAGGGAACCCTGGAGAAAAGGAAACAGAAATAGTATAAGAGCAAGAGGAGATGGAGGACACTAAGAAGGCCCTTAAATCACCATGAGTAAAGCTCATATGAACTCCCTGAGGAGTTCTGAGGCAACATGCACAGGGCGTGCATGGCATGGTCTATATCAAGCCCTTTGTGCATATATTATGGCTTCCAGTTTAATGTTTTTATGGGATTCTTGAGAGGGCAAACGTGTGGGTCTCTGATTCTTATGCCTTCTCTTGGGTTCTTTTCCTTTAGTTGTTTGTTTATTATGTCCAATTCTGATATCTTAGTTTTGTTTTATATTTTCATATAATATTATGTTGCACATTATATTATATTATGTTGTACTATGTTATTATCCCTTAGAAGCCTGTTTGTTTACTAATGAGAGACAGAAGAGAGTGGATCTGCATGGCAGGGGAGGCGGGGAGGACATAGAAGGAGTAGAGATGGGGGCAACCATTAGCAGGATAAATTATATGAGAAAAAATAGATTTTCAATAAAATAAAAAAGTAAAACACACATAAAGAAGAACTTGAATCAAATATTTCTGGTAGGAAAACATTCTAGAACAGAAGAATGCTTTTTTTTCACATTTCTATGAACCAAAATAACACGGGTTTAATAGAAAAGTCAAAATTCAAAGGATGTCTATTATCTTTTAAATTAAATGAGTTCCTAATAAAATATATCATCTCATGAATACCATTTCTTATTTACATTTTATTTATGTATTGTTGTTTCATATTCCATCCTGTATATAAGTGTTAGTATGTGGAGCAGATGGGTAGGGTGGGTCTGTGCAGGTTTCTGTGTTCATAGGTATGTGAGTGTACTTGTAAGGAGTGGATATTATAGAGTGTTCTGCTCTATGATGCTCTGGATTAGTCTCTTCAGAGAGTGTCTCTCCTTGAACTTGAAGGTTGTTGG